>AWUE01022392.1:0-33591 GCA_001974825.2 Corchorus olitorius
TCCTAATCCTGTTAGGACTAGAATCGGGAATCTATGGGATTTTGATATTTCCTTGGATTTAGGAGTCATTAATTGGGATTTTAATTCCAATTTAATATTTTATATGAGCTGAGTATTTTCCCACATAAATTATCCATAAATACCAAAGCTTTTGAATTTATCCATGACTTGTCTTCAATTAAAGCTCCAATCTTCAATCCTTGCTTCTTGAAATAAATCTTCAATGGTCTTCAAGTCTCCAATTTATCTTCAAATGGTCTTCAAACACGAACTTCAAATCTCCAAATCTATGCTCAAAATTGCGTTGCTCAAATCTGTGTAAAGAGTCATAAAAATAGCTCCAAAAGTAGTGAAAATTATCAAATTATCAATTTCACATCTCATAAAGACTTAAATCACAAATATTAACAAAATAACATATTTTTAAGCATAAATTGATCCAAAAACATAATAAAATAGCCATGAAAATAGGGTTATTTTTGCCTCGATCACTCTGCAATTTGAACATCCAGCACGTGCACAGAGTGCTTGGGCCACATGGACTAGAGAAGTGCTTGAAGATGCTGCATTCTCGGACTTGTTGAGGAATGTTGGAGTGCTCCCATCCATCATCTTGTCTCGCCATGCTTACTACACTAAGGATAACTTAGTCATAGAACATTTGGTCCGCCAATGGCATAAGGACACACATACTTTCAACTTTGCTTTTGGTGAAGTGGGCATTACTTTGGAAGATCTCATCAATCTTACCCTCCTTCCTCTTCATGGTGCTAACGACTTCGATGTAATCCGCACACTTTCTATGGAGGAGAAGAATAAACATGATATTTTGCTCACGACACGGTCTCAACTCGGGGCTCTAAAAAGTCCATCTCTCAAAGAGTGGTGTCAGCACTTTGTGACCAAAAAGGGAGTGAGTTTTGCTGTGAGAAGAGAAGCATTTGTACTTGCTTGGCTTACTATCATCTTTGGTGCATTTCTGGAGAAGAGAATTATGATGCAGCTGGCTCCTATTGCTGTGAAAATAGCTGCTGGAGGTTCCTTCCCCTTAGCTCCTCCTTATCTTGGTAATTTGTATCACTGTTTGGATCTCTTGGTTGATGATGAGGTTGTTGGTGCTAATAGTAGGGTGATTTATTCTTGTTTGGATGTCTATTTTCTACAAATGTTCTTGCTAGAGCACTACCCAAGGTATGCGGGTAGTAGGGCTTTGAGGGAATTGGTGTTAAAAGAATATGCATATGGTGATGATTGGAATGCTTTCGCTGGTTTTGCTACGGGTACCGCGGTTTGTGGTTGGAAAGGGAAGAGGTATAATGAAGCGAAGGTTAGCTTTCTTGAGGTTATGGATGAGGAAAAAGAATTCTGTCGGAGGCATTATATTAAATCTGATAGCAGACAACATTGGCTTGTGTTTTATCCTTTGATGCCCAATACCCCTGCTGACAAAACCTTTGAGATGGGTGTAACAAGAGAAGATACCCTCGTCTTTAGAGCTGTTTATGCTGCTGGCCGTATTCCTTTTCTTAGCCTCCTCGATCACACATTTCAGACTACCCCATATCCCATGCATAGAGTAAGAAGGCAATTTGGATTGAATCAGAGAGTACCTTCTGAGATGATAGCATACTGGAGGAGGTTCAACCATTCTCTTGGAACCTATATGAAGTCAAGCCGTAGTCACATAGCTCCAGTCGTTGAAGGTAACCCTCGTTTGCTTCCCTTTTCAAGGTATGTCCTGTCTTCTTTGGAACGCAATAGTGGAGCCTTGATTGCTAGAGCTCCAACTAGTTGGTATGCTTATGGAGTAAAAGAGGGCATGCCTTCGCCTGCTGGCGCTCAGCAGCCATTTTAGCCTTTTCCTCCCCCCATTTCGAAGAATAAGGATAATGTTGATGCTGAATCGTCCCAAAGAGTGAGGAATCCTAAAGGAAAACAAGTGGTAAGTGGCAGTCAAGGCATCACAATAAGAGCAAATGTTTGTAGAAAAGATCAAGTTTCGAAGCCTCCCTCTAGTGTACCTTCGAGGAGTGTTGGTAGCCCTTTGCGAGAAGTGGTAGACTCCGTAAGACTATTGGTGGCACTTCTTTTGTTGAAATGCCAGAATTTGTGGATTTGGCCTTGGTAAATTCCCATATCAAACTTGTATTCAGTTGCTTTTTGCTCTTTTGATTAATGCTTTTCACTAAGCATTTTTTGTGTATTTCTTGTAGGATGACTTTGAAGCCAATCAAGAAGACAAAGCTGCTGCTGAAGATGGTGGATCTTCTCCAACACTTGGCCCATCTCAGGTACTGTTTTGATTCTTGCATTCTTTGCATTATTGTCGAGCATTGTCATGGGATGTCATTGCCATGACATATCTCGATTTGGACCCTTCTTTCAAGTTGATCCCAACAAGACAGTTTTGGAAGAGAGAAAAGCTCCTTCTTCTAGCACCTCTACTACTACCAAGAGTAAGCATTCTCCATACCTTTGCTTAATTTTGGTGTTGTTGCTTTTGCCTTCATGGTCTCACTTGCTTAAGATATTGTAGAGGCGAAGACTCATGAGGGCACTCAAAGTGGAGTTGATGTTGACATTAATGTGGCTTATGAAGGTAAGCTTTTCTTGAACTCTTGCTGCAATATATATATATATATATAAGCAACAAATATATGTATTGACGCTAGCTGAATGGAATACATAAATGAGAGAATAGGGATAACTTATCTTCGTTTCCTTTGCTGAGTGATGAAATGTCATTGCAACTCACTTAGAGTTTTGTTTTTCACCAAATGGTTTAGATATTGGTACTCAAGCTGCTGAAATGAATGTGGTGACACTAGTATTGCTCATCCCATCAATTTGGATGTTGGTGATGTCCTCAAGGACCTTTCTGCTCCGATGCATGCATTTGCTTCTGTTGAAAAAACCTCTGTCAGCAGTTCAGCTTCAACTGAGAAAGCTTCGGCTAAGAAAGCCCCTGCTAAGAAGCCTCCTGTTGGTGGTGAGTTGATGGTCTCCTTTTATTTTCTTTGCAAGTGCTTTCCTCGATACTTTGTTGATAATCTTCTTTTGGAAGCCCAACTGCAAAAGCTTCTCACAACCAGGATGCTGCTGTGGAGCAATTTACAGAAGCTTATACCGTTGTTAAGGATCTTTTGACCCCTCACTCCTTTGAACGCATTGTTAAGTTCCTTTGGAATTTATGTCTAGGGAGCATCCTTGTTTCATGTGTTGATGGAGATACAGGGCCTGTTGGTAGGACCAATAAAGCTCCTGTTTTCTCCTTAAAAGCTTCTCAACACCCACCATACCATGATGGTAAGGATTGACTATTGCCTTGGACTTAGCTGCTGCACGTTAGTAATGCAAACAATATGATAATAATAATAACTAACTGGAAAGTAAAGATATTGAGATAGTATTGATCTTCCCTCTTTTGACTTGCGTTGCAGAAGATTCCGAGGAAGAAGACGAGAATGAGCATTATGTGCCAGCGCCCGACTTTGGGGGATATGTTCCTCCTGAGAATGCTGAGTATTCGAAGGAGTATGCTCAAAGCTTGATGGCTAAAATCCAGGACGATGAGTTCACAGCAGATGTCACTGCTGACAACTTTCCATGGCTGTATGATGAGATGATCCGAATTGGTCCAGGTGCTATCCAAGTTCACAATCGCGTGTATGAATTGGCAAAAAGGCTCATAAAGGCTTTTCCCAACTTGTACAGCAAAGGCAAACGTGGTTCTTCCGTCATAGGATCTGCTTTTGATTTGCTTTGTTGTGTTCTTTATGAGAAGGATGAAACTCCCCTCAGCAACGTGACTGAATCGCTCATCCTCAAGTGGAGTGGACCGATCAAAGTGGCTCATCAACTAGGCATGCAGGTTGACTTTGCTAGGACTCATTTGAGAGCTGTGATAGAAGCCTTCTTGGGGCTAAAGTTTTTGTTGCTCCTCCTTCCAAGGATGCTTTGTCGTTAGAAGCCACAATTGCAGCGAAAGATAGAATCATCCTAGAGCTTCAGCAGGAGGTCCTGGAGTTGCGCCAGCAGTTGGATGCCTTGAAAGCTAGCCCTGACTCCGCTAAGTGCCAAAGGCTTATTGATGTTCATGCTCGTTTCTTCGGCAAGAGCGTTGGCTTCAAGTTACCTTGACTCTTGTTCTTATGATTTCAACCCTTGATGTGTTTTGGGGTTTTGAGAAACAAACAAATATCTATTTCTATGTTATTTGGGTGTGTTTGGAATATATGAGAAGTGTTTAAAGTGTGTATGGAATATTTGGGAATTCGTTAGGTATGGTATTTAGGTATGCTGAAAATATATATCTGGTATTTTGTTGTGTCTATGTGTCTGCTGTGTTTGTTTTCTCTTTGGATGTAGGTAATGGTTTCGGGATCGAAATCATAAGGCATAGTCAAGATAAACAAGACAACATATATTCCTGAAATAATTCTTCAATGATCTTCATGACTTGAAATTATCTTCAATAAATCATCAATCACGAACTTCGAATCTCCAAATCTTCACTTAAAATTACTTTGCTCATATCTGTGTAAAAAGTCATCAAAATAACTCGAAAAATAGTGAAAATTAGTAAGTTTCCACTTTTCATCTCTATAAAACATAAAGACACAAATATTAACAAAATAAGATATATTAGAGCATAAATTCATCCAAAAACATAAGAAAATAGCTATAAAAATAGGGTTGTTTTTGGCTCGATCATAATTTCCCCCACACTTGAACTTTGCTAGTCCCGTTGCAAATCAATGTGTAATTTAATCAAAATCAATTTTTCAAAAGATCAATTTGGCTTCACACATATATCAAAAATCAATTCAATCATAAAATCAAAATAGCAAAGAATAATAATAATACTTAATTCAAAAATCAACAAATAACAAACATCATCATTCTTAAGTAGCTATAATCAAAGTAGCTCTAATCACTTACCATTCTTCACATTCTATAACGACTTCTTCCTATAGTCTTGCATCTTCATCTTTCTCTCCATTATTCAAAAGATTGCAATATCATGGATACAAATCAAGGGTTTTCGTGGGTTAATAATAGATTTAAATGGGTAATTTGTATAAGAAAAATGAGGTTACTAACCTCGAAGTGTTCATGATTCTGGGGTTACTAACTCCCTTTTTTATTTTATTTTGAGGTTACTAACACTCTTTATTTTTTTACAGAGGGACAATACTTCTGCAATTCCATGCCTCTTATCCTCTAATAAGGGTTACTAACGCCTTGTTTAGTTTAGAGTGACAACAATGGAAAGATCAAATCAGAAGTACCTCTTCTCCTCTTTCATGAAAACACTTTTTTTTTTAAAAAAAGATATATACATATATATATATTTTAACAACCCTTTTATATAAATAGTCCCCCACACTTGTTCTTGACATATCCATGACATACTTTCTTAATTGTAATTTCAATCAAGATTCAACACAAGTTCTAGAAATAAATAGTCATAAAAGCAATGAATGAATAAGCTCATATCACAAATTCTAATTATACCTAATTCTGAGAAATCAAATAACATGCTATAAATCAATCAATGAATAAAGCATTCTTAAAATTCTAAGCAATTCATCAATCATAATTAAATCAATCACTCAATCTATGCATGAAAAATCAAAAAGTTTGAAAATTTCGAAATTTTGTTCTTCAAAAATCAAGTTTTGCGAAAATTTTTCAAAAATTGAGGGAATAAAAGATCAATCCAAAAACAATCAAATTCTAAATATTTATGCAAACAAAAACTAACATATGACTCAATTATCAAGTATTCAAAACCCCCCCCCCCGTCCCAACCCCCCACCACACACACACACTTAAAATTCACATTGTCCTCAATGTAAAAACAATCTAGAAATTAAAGCATGCAAAAGTAACTTACCAAAAATAAAGAGATAAAGTTCAAGATGCATACCTGGATTGCTTTGATGAAGATAGTACTCAAACATAAAGACAATAAAAATTAAAGTAATAGGAAAAGAAAACTAGATAGTTTATTAATGAAACTTGAAAAATAAAGACAGAAATTAAAGGAAAAATAAAGATAAAGCGTAAACTAGATAACTAAACCTAAGATGCTTAAAATTAAAAACCCTAAATCTAAAACAAGAAATTGAAACGTAAAACCCTAAATCTAGA
This sequence comes from Corchorus olitorius, assembly GCA_001974825.2. Classification (NCBI taxonomy): domain Eukaryota; kingdom Viridiplantae; phylum Streptophyta; class Magnoliopsida; order Malvales; family Malvaceae; genus Corchorus; species Corchorus olitorius. Next base: position 6,157 of record AWUE01022392.1, read on the forward strand.
TAGGTTTATGAAGAGCCTTCTCCAATAAATTGTAGAGGTCATCCAAATTCCCAATTATGCCATTAAAAGCCTCTCTTAAGCTAGTAACTTGATCACTTATATCCTTGAATCAAATAAGGAAAGGGTGTACTTCTTCCTTATTCTCATTTTCTTGATTAACCTCCTTTTCCTCTTCCTCAAATTCATCACTAGAACCAACACTAGAATCAATTTTAGAAGCAAGCAAAACGATAGCACCTTTTTCCTTGTTTTCTTCTTCCAATGGATCCCTTGGTCCAATAGGTGTTGGTGAACGCTCTTTCTTCTTTTCCAAAGTATAAACAGCAACAACTTGAGGTGTCCTTGGTCGATTATGAGAGGAAGAAGCATGATTAGGATTAAAACCTTGAGGATATGGGGCATATCGCATGGGAGGCCGATATGGAGGCCTATAAGGCTTGGTGCGATACCCATCAATCCTAGGCATGGGAAAAAGGCTTGCTCCATGGTGAAACATGAGGTGTCATCCTATCATTGAAAATCCTTGGTGGCCCTTGAGGATGGTGAAATCGATGAGGTGAGAATCGATTTCCATAAGGTTGAAAATTCTCCTTCAATCTTGCACCATCGGCTCTAGCTTGTGCTCTCATGGACTCACCGTGTGATTTTGCAACTTTATCCCAAAGAAATTGAAAAATTACCCTTGCTTTGAATCCGAGCTTAGTAGCAACATCTTCTACAGGAAGTGAGGCTAGCTGATCGGTCGTCAGCAATCATAAAAATAATCCCCACAAAATCCTAACTAAGTAAATAGGGTAAGTAGGGGTCGATCCCACAGAGAAGGGTGATAGACTTTATCCAAATATACAATCCTTAAAAATCCCTCAAAACAACACGTAAAAACAAAGGTTTGAAAATAACAATTAAAAAGAAAGCAATCAAACTAGAAACAGAGCAAAGTAAATTAAATCTAAATCTATGGCAGTTAAAAAAGAAAACAATAATAAGAATGCATACTTCTTTTCCAATGGTAGAAAACAATCAAATTAATTATGGATCCTCGATTTAAAAGATAAATTCAATATTAAATTGATGATGATAACTGGTCTAGGGAAAACCCTAACATGCTATTTAGATAAGATTAGCCGTCAAGCCTTAAATTACCCCTTTTTCCTCCTAACTAATCAATTAGCCGTCAAGCCTTAAAGATTTTTCTAGGATTCAAAGCATTAAGATCAACTTTTATTAGTTCTTTCACAGATGCTTAATAAATAAAACCATACAACAACCAGATAAATCTGATCACTGGCATGCAAACCCAACTAACCCGCCGTCAAGCGCGATTAACTTGCTACACACAATCAAACTCATGTGTCAACCTTGTTGTTTGATCTAGCCAACAATCTCTCAAATTACCTCTTTAGCGGCCGCATTAAATCAATAAAAATCAAGATTGTAGAATTAAAACAGAGTTTAACATGCTATCTATCAAGAATAAAATACCAAATTATAAGAACAAAAATCTTACCATGTTAATTGATTGAATTCACCAAAGGATTAGAAGTATTAAGAATTTAGCTACTCATGGATTTGGAAAAATCCATGAGCGGCATAAGAGTACTTACAAGACCTTGGAAGGGCGAAATCTCCTTGACAAAAACCTAGGTATGCCGCTCCCCTCTATGGCTAGAGAGGGTGGCGGCACCCTTGCCTAAAAAACTAGAAGAAAACTAGAAGAAAAGAAATTATCTATGTGAAAATATTTTGGTGTGTGATTTGTGTTACAGGAGGTGGCTATTTATAGTGGAAATAACCCTAGGAATTCCAATCCTAACTTGGAAAGAGGTCTAAGTCGGTTTTGAGTCTAACTTAGACTCCAAGTTATATTAAAAAGTCATCCTAGAGTAGAATCCAAGTTAAAATAGGATCCTGAAAAAATCCTGAACTCGTGCAGGGACTTCGACGGCATTTTTGGGCTTGGAAACGTCAGAATTGGGTCTTGGACTTTAAAGGAAAGTTGTAGATCTCGGAGTTAGCTTTCCAACGAGTACTCATGGTCTTCAAACGGAGGTTTGAGCAGAAAGTTATGATTTTTTTACCAAAACTGTGCCTGAATCCTAATCCTGTTAGGACTAGAATCGGGAATCTACGGGATTTGGATATTTCCTTGGATTTAGGAGTCATTAATTGGGATTTTAATTCCAATTAATTATTCATATGGGCTGAATACCTTCCCATATAAAATATCCATAAATACCAAAGCTTAAGGTCTTACCCATGGCTTGTCTTCAATTAAAGCTCCAATCTTCAATTCTTCCTCTTGAAATAGATCTTCAAAAATCTTCAAGTCTTCAAATTACCTTGAAATGGTCTTCAAACACGAACTTCGAATCTTCAAATCTATGCTCAAAATTGCTTTGCTCAAATCTGTGTAAAAAGTCATTAAAATAACTCCAAAAATAGTGAAAAATAACAATTTATCAATTTCACATCACTTAAAGACTAAAAACACAAATATTAACAAAATAGCATATATTTAACCATAAATGGGTCTAAAAACATAATAAAATAGGCATAAAAATAGGGTCTTTTTTGGCTCGATCATAATTTCCCCCACACTAAATCTTTGCTAGTCCCTAGCAAACTAATGCATAAAAACTAAGAAAACAAAAATAAAGACTAATGCAAATAAAGATTCCACTTTCGTAGGTGTACGGCGGCACTTAGCACGTGACGCAAGCCATTTAAACCTGAGACTGATAGAGGTACTCAGGAGGTGTTATGTCACCTGAGGGTTTACTTAACTAGGACGATACCCACAAACATGTTTAAACTGACTCGATAGACTCATGGTTAGTATGAAAAACAGAACAAATTTTATACAAATCTATGTTTAAATTCATTCTTTTCAAAAATAAAATTTGAATACATACACATATAAAGGATTAATGCAATCATGATATCAAAATAACAAAGAATAATAAGAGCACTTAATTCAAAAGATCAAGAAATAGCAAGCATCTTTATTCTTAAGTAACCATAATTAAAGTAGTTCTCATCACTTACCATTCATCACATCAACTACTTCTTTCCATAAGCTTATGTCTTCATCTTTATCTCCATTACTCAAAGGAATGCATATCATGGATACAAATCAAGGGTTCTCGTGGGTTATAATAGATTTTCAAAGGGTAATTAGGTTTTAGAAAATTGAGGTTACTAACCTCGAAGTGTTCATGATTTGGGGTTACTAACTCCCATTTTTGAGGCTACTAGCACTCTAGAAGGACTCCTTCTTTTTATTTTTTCAGAGGGACAATATTTCTGCAATTCCATGCCTTTTATCCTCTTTCCAAGGGTTACTAACTCCTTTTGTTAAAGAAAAGAGTGATAGCAATGGATTATAATTTTTTTTTATGTATGCAGAAATACCTCTTCTCCTCTTGCATGAAAGCACTTCTTTTTGTGAAAACAATTTTTTAACTACCCTTTTATATAAGTAGTCCCCACACTTGTTCTTGACATATCCATAACATACTTTCAAAATTGTAATTTCAATAAAAATTAAACACGAGTTCTAGAAATAGGCAATCATAGAAATAATGAATAATATGCTTTTATCACAAAACTCTAATTATACCTAATTCTAAGAAATAAGATAACATGCTATAAATCAATCAATCAAATAAAGCATTCTTAAAAATTCCAAGCATTCATCAATCATAATCAAATCAAGCACTTAATATATGCATGAAAAATGCAAAATTTTCGAAAAATTCATGGATTTCTATGCATGTAGACTCTCCATTAGACTCTCTCCTCCACACTTAAAAGACACATTGTCCTCAATGTGAATACACATGTGTGTGTTGTGTCCCTCATAAGTGTGATGACTAAATAGATGTGCTAATGAAATACTTGACTCACAAAGAAAGTGTCGACCCAATCAAGCAATTCAAGCAATTCAAAGCATTAATCATGGCAATCATAGCATAAGTCATTATAAAGATCTAAATCAAAGCATAGAAAACATAGAAAAGAAATACAAACAACTAATTCAAATCAAGAAATAGGCAATCAATCAAAGCATGCAAAGAAAAAGTAAATGGAGAAGAGTTTAAGAAAGCTTCTCTATTTATGTGGCACGAATTAGAGGTGGCATGGCTTGGATGGCCGGTGGTGGCTCGGTGTTTGCGCGGGCTACCATGGTAATGACCGGTCCTGGCCAAGCTTGGCACGCAAGTGGAGCAGATGAGACCGGTTGTGTCGCGCGGCTGGTGCGGCAGTGGCCGGGCCATAGCCGGGTATGGCGCGCGGGTAGCCAGGCCATGGCCGACCTACCATGTTTTGCAGCTTGGGCATGGCCGGTCCTTGCCAGGCCTTATGTGTAGATGGCCGGGCCATAGCTGGGCATTAGCCGGTCGAGCTAGCTAGGTTGGCTCGATCATAATTGGCTTCCATCCTTTGCTCCTCTCCTTCGGGCTTTCATTCGGTTTCCTTTGCAAATGTTCAAAAAGCTCCAATTTTTCGACTTGTTTCCTTAATTTGAAATCCTAAAAAGAAAAAGAAAAAGAAAACTAAAAAGAAAATTAACATGTTATTAAATTCTTGGGTTGCCTCCCAAGCAGCGCCTTTCTTTAATGTCTTTGGCTAGACCTTCCTTCATCTCCCTTTGTTAGGGTGGATCATACCACTTCAAAGCATAAAGCAAATATGATGAGATTGGAAGAATATGAGCACAAAAATATGAAGATAAAAGGAAGAGATAAGAAAAGAAATCACCAATTTTGCTGAGGGCGACTCCATGAATAGCTAGGAATGACAATGCCATCTTTGTTGCTGTGAGTGGTTGATGCAATGGATGCTTCTGGCATTCTTGATTAGCATTGTTCTCGTCTCGCCTTTGGAAAGTGTCCTCGTGTTGGCAAATCTTCTTGTCCTTCAGAAAGAATTGATCCATAGGTGTCCAATCCTCATATTTGATCTTTGTTTCGTTCAGCTCAAGGTGTCTAAGTTGTTCATCGTTGGTGGCTCATCTTCTGGCTTGGCACGGCTTGGAGGAGAAGATGAAGGGATGTCCATCTTGATATCCTCTTTCGGTGCTTCTGATTCGTCTTGTGCAATCTTGGAATCCTCAGGTGGTAGAGCAGGGATGTAGACTTCGCATGGTTCAGGTTCCTTCCATGATGATGTTGCCTCGATCTCTTCTTTGGAAATTTCTTTAATTGCAGCAATCAAAGGGATGTTTACCTTCTCCTTCTTTTGAAGTGAATCATCTTGGCTTTCTTCACTACATGTCTTTCTTTGCGGCACAAACCTTTGAGGAAACGGTGGTGGACCGTAAATAGTCTCCATCTTCTTCATTCCCTTGAATCTTTCTTTTCCTTTGGTGAGGAAATCGATTGTTTCTTTGCGATGTCTCTCCTCCATAGTTCTGAAAGTAGTCGTCTCTTGCTCATCAGGTACAACAACTTGTGGTGGTTCAGCAGAGAAAGCAGGTACAGGAGGTAGTGCCACTGAAGGTGGAGATGGAACATCAGGCAATTCCATCTTTTGTGCATCCCATTGTTGAGTTCCTTAAATTGAATTGACTCCATGTCCTTGTATGTTCTCATTCATATGTCTTTAAGGTACATATGAAGAGTTTTGGAAAAAGGCTTGCTGGGTACTCATGAAGTCGGCAAACATCTTTGCTAGATTTCCGCATTGAGCAGTTAACTCCTTCAACTCCTTGCGGATCTCTAATATCTCTGACTCCTTTGTTGTGTCAGCTTCATTGGTTATGCTGAATTGGTGAATGTTCTCGGTCATGGTGTCGAGCAGCTTCCTTGCTTCTTCAGGGGTTTTGAGCATCAGGCTTCCTCCACTAGCAGCATCAACATAGGTCCGATCTTCATGGTTGAGTCCATCATAAAAGTTCTGAATCAAGAGTGCTTCACTAAGGTTGTGGTATGGGCAACTTGCGCAGATCTTGTTGTACCTCTCCCAGTATTGGTGCCACTTTTCGTTGGGTAGTTGTTGACAAGAGCTTATTCTTTTTCTGGCATCAGCTCGCTTTGTTTCTGGAAAGTACTTGTTCAAGAATGTTGTCTCCAATTCCTTCCATGTAGTTATGGATTTTGGTGGCAGACTCAGAAACCAACTTTTTGCTTTTCCTTCGAGAGTGATTGGAAAGGTTCGAAGCTTAGCTTGTTCTTCGGGCATCCCAGTAATTGCAGCACACTTGATAAAGAAACTTTGCAGGTGTTCATGAGGATCCTCATAGTGTTCTCCTTGGAAAATTGGCAACATGCGAATCACTCCTGGCTTCAGTTCGTAAGACATATCCATTGGTGGATAATCAATGCAGAGGGATGGCACTTTACAATTGGAATTCAACTCTCTTATCGAACGTGATTGCTCCATTGGATCTTCTTCTAGAAAAACAAAAACTCAAAGAAAAATTAGTAGTAACCGTTCTTAAACTAAAATTAAAAGCAGAAAAAAATAAAGGAAAATATATTTTTTTTTGAAAACGCAAAAACAATAAAAGAATTTTTTTTTACTTTAAATAGAAACGCAAAAACACAAAACAAAAAAGTTTTTTTTTATGACGCAAAAACTCTCTATTTTTTTTCTTGACGCAAAACAAAACAGATTTTTTTTTTCAAAAACGCAAGACACACAACACAAAATTATTTTTTCAATTAAAAACGCAAAGATTTTTTTTTTTAGGACAGAAACGCAGGGACTAAGAGAAAATTCTCAGGATTCGTCTTCAGATGAGTCTATTTTCTTTCCCCGGCAACGGCGCCAAAATTTATGATCGGTCGTCAGCAATCATAAAAATAATCCCCACAAAATCCTAACTAAGTAGATAGGGTAAGCAGGGGTCGATCCCACAGAGAAGGGTGATAGATTTTATGCAAATATACAATCCTTAAAAATCCGAGAAAACAACACGTAAAAACAAAGGTTTGAAAATAACAATTAGAAAGAAAGCAATCAAACTAGAAACAGAGCAAAGAAAATTAAATCTAAATCTATGGCAGTTAAGAAAGAAAACAATAATAAGAATGCATACTTCTTTTCCAATGGTAGAAAACAATCAAATTAATTATGGGTCCTCGATTTAAAAGATAAATTCAATATTAAATTGATGATGATAACTGGTCTAGGGAAAACCCTAACATGCTATTTAGATAAGATTAGCCGTCAAGCCTTAAATTACCCCTTTTTCCTCCTAACTAATCAATTTGCTAGGATTCAAAACATTAAGATCAACTTTTATTAGTTCTTTCACACATGCTTAATAAATAAAACCATACAACAACTAGATAAATCTGATCACTGGCATGCAAACCCAATTAACCCGCCGTCAAGCGCGATTAACTTGCTACACACAATCAAACTCATGCGTCAACCTTGTTGTTTGATCTAGCCAACAATCTCTAAAATTACCTCTTTAGCGGCCGCATTAAATCAATAAAAATCAAGATTGTAGAATTAAAACAGAGTTTAACATGCTATCTATCAAGAATAAAATACAAAATTATAAGAACAGAAATCTCACCATGTTAATTGATTGAATTTACCAAAGGATTAGAAGTATTAAGAATTTAGCTACTCATGGATTTGAAAAAATCCATGAGCGGCATAAGAGTACTTACAAGACCTTGGAAGGGCGAAATCTCCTTGACAAAAACCTAGGTATGTCGCTCCCCTCTATGGCTAGAGAGGGTGGCGGCACCCTTGCCTAAAAAACTAGAAGAAAACTAGAAGAAAAGAAATTATCTATGTGAAAATATTTTGGTGTGTGATTTGTGTTACAGGAGGTGGCTATTTATAGTGGAAATAACCCTAGGAATTCCAATCCTAACTTGGAAAGAGGTCTAAGTCGGTTTTGAGTCTAACTTAGACTCCAAGTTAGATCAAAAGTCATCCTAGAGTAGAATCCAAGTTAAAATAGGATCCTGAAAAAATCCTGAATTCGTGCAGGGACTTCGACGGAATTTTTAGGCTTGAAAATGTCAGAACTGGGTCTTGGACTTCAAATGAAAGTTGTAGATCTCGGAGTTAGCTTTCCAACGAGTACTCATGGTCTTCAAACAGAGGTCTGAGCAGAAAGTTATGATTTTTCTACCAAAACTGCGCCTGAATCCTAATCCTGTTAGGACTAGAATCGGGAATCTACGGGATTTGGATATTTCCTTGGATTTAGGAGTCATTAATTGGGATTTTAATTCCAATTAATTATTCATATGGGCTGAATACCTTCCCATATAAAATATCCATAAATACCAAAACTTAAGGTCTTATCCATGGCTTGTCTTCAATTAAAGCTCCAATCTTCAATTCTTCCTCTTGAAATAGATCTTTAAAAATCTTCAAGTCTTCAAATTATCTTGAAATGGTCTTCAAACACGAATTTCGAATCTTCAAATCTATGCTCAAAATTGCTTTGCTCAAATCTATGTAAAAAGTCATCAAAATAACTCCAAAAATAGTGAAAAATAACAATTTATCAATTTCACATCACTTATAGACTAAAAACACAAATATTAACAAAATAGCATATATTTAAGCATAAATGGGTCTAAAAACATAATAAAATAGGCATAAAAATAGGGTCTTTTTTGGCTCGATCACTAGCACATTCAAAAGTTCTTGACAATCTTGACGAGTGAAAAATCCAAAGAATTTTCCTTCATGAAGAGTATTTCCGATCTCATTAAATTGCCTCTTAAAGTTCTTGTATTGAACTTCAAAATCCATGGACAAGCTTGGCATGGTCGACATCTTCAGTGGCTAGGGGGGCTATCGAAAACTTCTTGTTTGGCTTCTTGTCGAACTTCCTTCTCTCAATTGATGGTGCTTATCGAAATTTTGCTCTCCAAATATTGCTTGTTGCGATTTGAAAATTAAAGAGGGGAGGAAAGGTGCCTTTATATAGTGATCAAATCCTATTCCTAAAAGGTTTTAGTTAGAGTAAAAAGTAGGAAACACACCTTGATTAGGAGTCCATTACCTAATTGGAAAAGGAATTGCTAAGTTGAAAGTAATTAGGAGCACAAATCCTATTCAAAGTAAGATTGGACTCGCCGAGGGGCATTGCGCGGCAATGTCCTGGTATGGCACGGGTTTGGCGAGACAATGTCTTGGTATGGCCAGTCTGTGGCTTGGTCTGGTCCGTTCATTGCGCGGAGCGGCCTGGCGCTGGCCTGGCAGTAGCCTGGCCTTGGCACGGTCATCGTTTGTCTTGGCCTGGCCTCGGCCTAGCAGCTGCGCGGGCTGGCGTGGACATGGCCAGGTCATGGCCGGGCGCTGTACATGCTTGGCCAAGCCATCACCGGCCATGCATGCATGCTGGCTCGGTCATGACCGAGCAACAGCCGGCCATGCATGGGATTATGGCACGGTGCTTGGGACTTTTACAATGCTTTGGAAGATTTTCTTCCAATTTAATGAAGAAAAATTCATAAAACCTATCACCAGAATAAAATTAAGTTAGAAATTAAAAATTAAAAATTAAAAAAAATAAGAAATTAAAAAATATTGGGTTGCCTCCCAACAAGCGCTTGTTTAAAGTCATTAGCTCGACTTTCCCTTTCTTCAGTCTTTGGTTGGGGGGTAAATTGGATTTTCCAATTTAATTTCTTCAATTGAAAGTGTTGGCATAGCTTCGAAAAAAGGCATGAGTCTTTGTCCATTGACTTTAAATTGCTTCTTGGTGATTAAATGATCTTGAATTTCCACAGCTCCATTGGGATATGCTCGAATTACTTCACAAGGTCCATGCCATCTTGATCACAATTTTCCCAGGGAAAGTCTTCACTCCGTTGTTATATAGCAGAACCTTTTGACCTTCATAAAACGATCTTCGTAATATCCTTTTGTCATGTATGGCCTTGGTTTTCTCCTTGTAAATTATTGAATTCTCATATGCTTCATTCCTAATTTCTTCAAGTTCTTGTAATTGAAGCATCCTTTGAATTCCAGCTTTGTCAAAGTTGAGATTTCATTGCTTTTCAGCCCACCATGCTTTGTGCTCTACTTCCACAGGTAGATGACATGGATTACCAAACACAATTCTGTATGGAGAAATTCCAAGAGGTGTCTTGTAAGCTGTATGATAGGCCCATAAAGCATCTCCTAGTCGCATACTCCAATCTTTTCTCTAAACATTGACTGTCTTTCCAAGAATCAGCTTCACTTGACGATTAAATATTTCAGCTTGACCACTGGTTTGAGGATGATATGAAGTAGATACCCTATGGCAAACTCCATATTTTTCAACCAGTGACTACACAATCTTGGTGCAAAAGTGAGTTCCTCGATCACTGATGAAAGCTCTAGGAATTCCAAATCTATAAAGGATGTTATTCTTTATAAACTTGACCACCGTTCTAGCATCATCCTTCTCAGCAGCAACAACTTCAACCCATTTAGAAACATAATCCACAGCTAGAAGAATGTAATACTTCTTATCTGATGGAGGAAAAGGTCCCATGAAATCAATTCCCCATTCATCGAAGACTTCAGCAATGAATATAGGTGATTGAATCATTTGATTCATCTTCGACATGTTTCCAATTCTTTGACAGCGCGTACAAGTTTTGCAGAACTCATAAGAATCTTTAAAGATTGTTGGCCAATAGAATCCACAATCCAAAATCTTTCTTGCAGTCTTCTTGTGTCCAAAGTGTCCTCCACATTCATAGTTGTGGCAAAACTCCAAAACTGATTGAATCTCATCATCGGGGATGCATGTTCTCATGACTTGGTCAAAACCATATCTCCGTAAGTATGGATTATCCCAAATATAATATTTGACATCACTTATCATCTTCAACTTAACTCCTTTGCTAAGATCCGAAGGTAGACGACGAGTGACCAAGAAAATTACAATATCAGCATACCAAGGAAGTTGAGAAACGACAAGCAGGTCTTCAAAGGGCAACGCTTCGTTAATTGCATTCTCTTTTTCCTTGCCTTCAATTCTGCTTAGATGATCAGCTACAACGTTTTCAGCTCCTTTCTTATCCTTTATTTCGATATCAAATTATTGAAATAGCAATAGCCAACGATACTTGGCAGCGGCAAAAGAAATAGTGGTCGCAGTCCTCGTAAAGGAAACAAATAAAGGACAAATGCCAATCTATTATGTTAGCAGGATATTGCAAGGAGGAGAGCCTAACTACTTGAAGCTAGAGAAGTTAGCTTTCGCTCTAATAGTGGCATCTAGGAGACTAAGACAATATTTCCAGTCCCACAAAATAGTGGTGCTAACAAACCTGCCACTTAAAAACGTCCTTCAGAAGGTAGATCTGGCAGGTAGACTCCTCAAGTGGAATGTTGAACTCAGTGAATTTGGAATCGAGTATCGGCCAAGAGCAGCCATCAAAGCCCAAGCTTTGGCAGACTTTGTAGCGAAATGTACTTTCACATAGGCACATCTAATAGAGCCAGAATCAATGGAGCTAGTTGAAGAAAATTCAAAGCAGACAGCAGATAAGCCGAACTTGTCTACTCGAAATCTCGGGCCAGACGAATATTGGCAACTTTTTGCCGATGGATTGGCTGTCCAGAAGTGCAGGGGTGGGAATCCTACTGATCTCCCCAGATCGACAAGAGTTCCAATATTGCATAACGTTCGATTTCCCTCTATCCAACAATGCGGCCGAATATGAAGCTCTCCTGACAGGGCTAGAAATAGCCGATCGTCTGAAGGTAACAAAGCTAAAAGTATTTACAGATTCTCAGGTAGTAGCAAGTCAAGTCTTGGGAGATTCCGATGTAAAGGAGCCGAACCTGATTAATTGTCATCAGCGAGTTCAACAGATGTGGCTGAAGTTTGTTGAAGTGACAATTGAGAAAATCCCCAGAAAACAAAATACAAGAGTAGACGCCCTTTCTAAGTTAGCTTCATCCAATGTGGCGGCAGCTAGAGGGACGATCTTCCTGAAATACGTGGACAAGCCAACATTGCAGAATAAAGCAAAGGTGCTCAATGTTCATAACGACGAACTTTCTTGGAAAGATGAGATCGAAGACTACCTGAAGGGGATAAATCCACCCCTAAAACAAAGGGATGCAATCGCGAGACAAAGACGTGCTTCACGGTACACACTCATAGACGAGGTGTTGTAAAAGAAATCTTACTCCTTGCCCCTTTTGAAATGCCTGGGGACTAAGGAGGCAAATGTGGTGCTAAAGGACGTCCATCAAGGAGCATGTGGACACCACATGGGAGGAAGAGCGCTGGCGCGAAAAGAATTAAGGCAAGGATACTATTGGCCTACCATGAAGAACGACGCGGCCGACATGGTACGACGGTGTGACAAATGTCAGAAATTTGCCAAAATACCCAGAGCTGCGGCTGAAGAATTGAACGTAATTGCTGCCCCATGACCATTCGTAATGTGGGGGTTAGACCTAATCGGACCACTCCTAAAAGCACCTGGAAAAAGAAAGTTCGCCATTGTAGCCTGCAATTACTTCACCAAATGGGTGGAGGCAGAACCCTTGGCTAGCATTAACCGTTTTGCGGTGGAGAAATTTCTATGGCAAAACATCCTATGCCGATTTGTAGTGCCGCACGTCATCGTCTCGGATAATGGTTTGCAACTTCAGGCATAGCACGTGAGACAGTTTTGTACCAAGAACCAAGTAAAACTTGTAGCAAGCTCTGTGGTTCGCCCTCAGATGAACGACCATGCAGAATCTATGAATGGGAAAATCCTGGCTGGCATGAAGAAGAAGCTGGGCGACGCAAAAGGGAAGTGGGTCGAAGCTCTTCTAGGGATCTTATGGGGGATACGAACCACCAGCCACACTAGAACAGGAGAGACCCTCTATAACCTAGTGTATGGAACAGAAGCAGTGATTCCAGAAGAGCTCACAGTGAACACCTTCATAACTGCTAACTTCTCCATTGAGACCAATGAAGACGAACTCCGCACAAATCTAGACCTCCTTGAAGAAGTAAGGCTTAACACCCAGCTCAGGCAGGCCAACTGATCTATGCAAGTCAGTCGTTACTACAACCAAAAAGTCCGTCATCGACAATTCCAAATCGGTGATCTAGTACTGAGAAACTGTGAGGCCAGTATGCCTGTTGCTGAAAGAAAGAAATTGTCACCTAACTGGGAAGGACCATACCAGATGGTCGAAGTCCTAGGGAAAGGAGCTTATAAGTTGAAAGATATGGCCGACAAGCGGATACCAAGGACGTGGAACGTCGCACACCTAAAGAAATATTTCCAGTAGCTTAGATTTTGCAGCAGTACCTTTTTCCTTATCCAATAAGTTGAATTTTAAAAGTTTGTAATAAGGATTGCCATCCAATCCCTTACTTTCGGACGATTTGTCTTTCTTAAGAAAAGTTCGACGAGGAACTTAAAAGTAAAAAACTAACGCCTACCTTAGAAAATTAACAGGAAAAAACCTTAAAAGTTAACTTGTAAAATCAAAATAAACGATCGTCTAAATCTATACATCGTATCAATAGGGAACAACAAACACTTTACCCTATATAAGCATGCGCAAAAAAATAAAACGTTTCAACAGCCGCACACCCAAATAGGTGTCCCTGTAAAAAAATCAGAAAGACAAACGTCTTTCTCAAAGCAAGCATAGGACAAACTCAAAAGATATGAAAACATCATCAAAATAAAATAAATCATCAAATTTAAGCAAATATTCAAGAGCCTTGGTCAAGGCAACTATTCAAAATATCACATAAACTTAAAAATTGTTTCAAAGAGGAACACCACAAGCAGTGTGAAAATCAGCAGACAAAAGCAGAATGTCACTTCTTTCTCTGACGCTTGCGCTTACTAGACTTAGTTTTCTCTCCCTCCTCAGCCTGAATTTGATCTACTTCACCAGTCAGGCCACTGGCTAAGTCGAGCGTATCTTCTTCAGGAGGAGGAGTCCCGACAAACTCCGGGATGACAGGTGGTTGCACAACCTCCCATGGCACGATTCCTTCCCACTCCATGTAAGTGTCGAGCTTCAGGTTTAGCACAAGGTCTTTTACATAACCAGGAGGGAGCTCAGTGGCGTCAAAATTGATCCAAGAAATGCTAGGAAGTGGATGATGCTTCTAGATCATGTAAATGGCAGAGTCCCTAGCCAAATTCATCTGCGCAGCGGTCTGCTCATAGAATAAGTCGATCTGCGACTGAAGCTTGTTATTCTCCCATTAAAATAAGATGAAATGTTAGAAGAACGTCTCAAATTAGTTATGATAGCAAACAAAGCAAACTTTGACAATCACCTGAAGAAAAACCTTCTCTGGAGCCCATGCTAATTGCTCCTTGCCACGAACGTCCCTCTCTTCCTTGAGAGTTTGGTTCCTCCTCCCAACTTGGGCCCTCTCCTCTTGGAATTGCTTTTTCATCTCCTCCAGGGAAATCAACGCCTCCACCAAATTCTCCTCAGCTTGTTTGAGCTGGACCTCCTTCTCTTTCAGTTGAGCAGTCACTCGCTCATGCTCCCATTGCTGACGACTAAGAGGACCACCAGGCATCCTCTCAGCAATGAACTTGGACAACTCAAGAGCATAGACTGCGATGTCGTGCTCGTAAGCGGCAAAATTGGCTCATGCAGAAACCAAAGCCTGCGAATTAAAGAAATATAATAAGAGTTAATCAAGAACAATAACAGCATGACCAGTCGACGATCGTTATGACTTCACTTACTTGAGTACAGGAAGCAACAACGATGGCAGCTCTTTCGATAGGTGTAAGATTTCGAACAGCTTCGAAATCCCTAGGATCGGAGTAGTTCAGCCCATAGGAGAAGAAGGCTGCCATCAAGTTTAGGACATCAGGAGGACCCTCCTCTTTCGAATCCTTCTTGAACCAGTCACTAAACCCTCCACCAGAAAAAACTACAGAAAGGAAGGCAGGCATGCTGAAGGATGTCCCAGGGCCAGGTGGAATAGTGTTTCCAGGAGGCGAAGGATCGGAAGGCAGCGTCAGCAATGGCGTAGACATGCTGGAGGCCTTGAGTCGAGAAAGCTCAACTTCGGCCGGAGTCTATTCAGAAGTCGACGGGACTGACGAGCCCGGAACTTGAGATTGAGGGACGGCCCGAATGGGCGACAAAGACTGGAGAACCGCCTGACGAGAGGCATCCTACTTGTCGCGAAGCAGGGCCAATTTCTCCTCATCCATCCCCGCCGCTGTGATGTCAGCAAGGTCTTGCTCTGCAGGTAAAGAAAGAAGAGGTTAAAATGAAAACTCAAATATACCATTTTCAATCAGGCACACAGGAGCATATAGTAGACAGGACTAAACACCATCAGAAGAGTCCTGTGGTTCGGAGACTAGAGAAGTGTGAGAAAAGGGAGGACGACCGGCAGCTAGAGCCAGAGCATTTAAAGCCATCAAGCCTTTGCCCTTACCACGATTTCCAGGACCTGCAGCTTGAACACCAAAAAACTCAGGTTTCCACGCACGCCAACTCGAAAGACATTCAAACCACGCTTTCCCTTCCCTCCGGTTAAAGCTGATGAAACCCCCATTCTTAGAGACTTTGTATTCATGATGAAATAAATCTAAACTTGGTTTCCAATTCCTGTAAATGGAAACCACGATGTAGCAAATGACTTGCACCCAGCCATTGGGCGTGATTTGCGAAGTAGCAATATCAAAGAAATCCAACAGTTCCCAGACGAACGGGTGACCACGCAATCTGAAGCCACACTCGAACATTACTCGAGTGAAGAAAGCCCGACGACCATTCCTTCGGAGGTTGTAGAGACGATCGTCTTCCTTAGGATGACAGAATTTGAATCCAGAAGCTGAACCCAAACCAACTTTGCATGCCATTGCTTTAGCTGTTTTAATGGAGACGGTGTCCCCATCCTTCATGTATTTGGAGACAAACTGGTTGGCAGCAGCAAAGGCACCATCAACTTCATCATTGTATTCGGTCACCCATCTCTTTTCCCGATACTCAGAGGAGCTAGCCATACTCCCCGAGTCCCTCCTACTCTTTTCTTCAGAAGAAATTGTTTCATGACTACGTGTAGTAATAGAAGGCTCAGCTGGACGATCGTCTTGAGCTAATGACTCAGCGGCCTGAATCGATATGTTCTTCGGAGTCTTTGGAACTTCATCAGCTGGTGACCTCCCAGCTGCAGTCAAGTCAGGAATATAGTAGAATGGGTAAGTGGGGAGAGGTCAGCGAAAACATCCTCGGCCAAACCCGAGTGGGTATCTACAGGAAGACTCGACACAACTGGTTCAGAGGCCTTTCTTTTCCTAACCAACTTAGGACACGATGAACTACTTTGCTCTGCGGAGTGACGACCAGGACTATTAGAAGACTCCCCTTACAATTCTTGGAGATTTTGAAATATCCTTCGAATCCTCCGACGCAAACATAACACAACAAATAAACCTAATCCAATAAAATCAACCCTTACCAAGCTTGGTTTGTAGCTAGGGAAAGTCACGACCTAGATCCCTGAGAAAAGTCTTCGGAGAACCACCGGATGAGGATGAGCTAAGTATATCAATCGGTTGCTCGAAATCCCCTGATATCGCTGTTGTCGAATCAAGGATGGGTAAAGGCGTCTCGCGGAAAAAGCTTTCGATCAAGAAGATTAAAACCTAAACAAAAACAGCACCCTATTCACATACGTCAGGAAACAACAAGGTTTGTACAGTAAAATACCAATGAATATGCACCAGCTAGAACCACGATTGAAAAAAAGAGAAATAGCAGTGGAGACTCACCGGAAAATCTGCCGGAGACGGGACAATGGAGTAACGAAAGAGTTGAAGACAGATGAGACAGTGAAGCGACGGGAGAGTTGGAAAGTTTAGGGCAAAAGTGAAAAAGTAGGAAGAAGTGGGAAAGGTTGCTATTTATACTGCTGATTGATCAAACCAAAATCATACATCTTTTTATTAGCTTTTTCCTATGCTTTTTGGGTATTTTATTCTTGATTATGCCTTATATTGGTTATATTTGTGTTCATAGGTGTTGACAAGAGGAAAAGTACAAAATCATCAATTTTGTACCTTTTTGTGACCTTTTTGGATGAAGATTGGACCCATCATGTTAGTGATTGAATAGCTTGAAGAGTCAATTTTATGCATATCAAAGTTATAAAGTTGATTGCTTGGTGTTTTCAAGGCAAAGGAGCAAAGACAAGTTCAAGGCAAGAAGACATGTCAAGATGATGAGCTATGACACAGCCCATCTGGGTGATCAGGTGAAACACATGGGTCTTCAGACAAACCATGTGGGCACCCAGCTGGAGTCGTGACACTGCCCACCTGGGTTCTCAAGCAAACCACATGGGTGCTCAAGGCAACCATGTGGGCGCCCAGGTGGAGTCGGGGTCCTTGTCCCGCGAGCGCCCAGCAGCCAGCGTCGACACTTCCATGTCACTTCCTCTTGAAGCTACTTCAATACTTTCCAGATTTGGCGACAGTTCGAGAAAACAGCCATAACTTTTGATCCATAGCTGCAAATGAGGCGTATGAATATGCGTTGGAAAGCTAACTCCAAGAGCTACAACTTTCGTGTTTTGGTCGAAGCCCAGATTTGATGATTTCATGGACGAAAATGCCCCTGAATTTAGCGGACAGAATCTGTCTTGGGCCAGATTGCGTTTTTGATCAAGTTAAGCCCATATAACCTATTTGGGTCAGCTTGAAGACATGAAGGAGAGCTCGGAACGTCCCTAGGGTTAGTTTAAGTCATCTAGAACTCTAAATTGAACCTTAGGCAGCCCCCTATGTATACCTTCTTATCCTAGAACCCTAGAACCTCTCTACAACTTTTCTCTTCTTATTCTCTTAGGTTTGCCGGTTTGGAGAGGAGGCTGCCGCCTCCTCCTCTTTTCCCTTATCGTTTGTAAGTTTTCAATCTCTCATGGATTGGATCCATGAGAGGTTAAACCTTTATACTTCTTTTTTTTTAGGTATTTTTTATCAAAAAATTTATGGTGAGACTTTTGTTCTTAATAATTTGATTTTTCTGTTTGAATATGTTTCTTATCCATGTACTTCATCTTATGTGTTCATGTTTTGATAGATTTGGTGGCCAACTTATCTTGATAAGTAGGAATGCTATTGTTAGATTCAAGTTGGCTTGAATTTAGTCGATGTTGGTCCAAGTGACAGTTGTGATTCTAGGAATTCTAGGTTCAAAGGGATTATCAAACCTTGTCGAAATCTATAAGCCGAATTGGAAATAGATGTAGATGAGTTTGGTATTGATTTATCATGCATGCGGAAAAGTAGATCTTAATGCTTTCTCTATGATTCTTCCCAGGGGGATGCTTGATTAGAAACAATGAAAATTGATGTCTACGTCTTAGGCTATATATCGATTTGGGGTAATTTATGATTCTTAATTGATTGCAATTTAAGTCAAATTCATGTTTTGTGTCTACGATCCATGATTTATTTGATCAAAATAATTACCTAGAGGAAAAGAAGTATGTTTTCAATTAATTGTTTTTTCTCAATTTATTTTCTAGATCTTTAGTTTAGTTTTATTTAATTGTTTTCTAAGTTTGATTTAGTTATTTTGAAAAACCTATAAAATTCCCTTTGGTAAGATTTTCTTTAGTATAATTTGGCTTTAATTTGTTTCCACCTTCTCTGTGGGATTCGACCCCTACTTGCCCTAACTAATAGTTAAAGGTTTGTGTGGATTTATCTTGTGGTTTGTTCAACGACCGATCACAATTTTGGCGCCGTTGCCGGGGAAGGAATGAAGCAACAAGAAGATTGAAGACAAATTATTACCTAAGAATTTCTTACCCTTATCTTTTTTCTTTTTCGTTACTTTATTTTTATTTTCATTTTTATTTTTCACTTAAGTGCTAAATTTTTCTTCTAGTCTCTGTTTTCTAGGAATTAATATTTCGAGACAATGGAGCAATCGTGTACTTTAAGGGAGTTGAATTTCAATTCTGAAATGATGTCCCCCTACATTGACTATCTAGAAGATTTCTCTTACGAGTTGATGCCAGGAGTGGTTCGTTTGCTACAAACTTTTCATGGAGAATCCCATGAAAATCCTCTTGAGCATTTACAAGATTTCATCATCAAATGTGCTATGATTACTGTGATGCCTCAAGAGCAAGCAAAGCTTCGGACTTTTCCAATTACCTTGGAAGGTAACGCAAGAGAATGGTTTTGGAGTCTTCCATCAAAGTCAATTACTTCTTGGAGGGAAATGGAGAGAGCATTCCTGAACCAATACTTTCCAGAAGCAAAACGCGCCGATGTCAGAAGAAGAATCAACTCTTGTCGACAATTACCTAATGAGAAGTGGTTCCAATATTGGAAAAGGTACAACAAGATTTGTGAAAGCTGCCCCTACCATAACATAAGCGAGGAACTCTTGATAAACAATTCTATGATGGATTGTTTTATGAAGATAGAATCTACATTGATGCAACTAGTGGAGGTAACTTCACATTCAAAACACCTAAAGAAGCAAGGAAGCTGCTCAACATTATGGCAGAGAATATTCATCAATTTAGCACATCAGAAGAGATTCTCAAGCCTAAGGAGCCAGAGGTTGAATCATCAGTTCGCCAAGATATGAAAGAAATGAAAGAAGTGGTGCAATCCCTCGCAATAAACAATCAATTGCTTAGCAAGCAAATTGTTGACCAACAGGATACCATTGTCAATTTGATGCGCTATATGATTGCGAATCAAGGGATGGATCATCATCAACAACCCTCTTTGCAAACACCTTTGAACATGGCTCAAGGACAAGAGAACAACATGGAATGTGACAAGGGATTGAACAATGCGCAAGGATATGGAATCAATTCGATGGGAATGGAAGACAATCAACCAAAGGTTACAAAAGAGAGGGAGTCACCAGAGACCCGATTTCCTTTCTCTACGCCACCAATTGAGCCAGTTCTTCCTACCCCTAAGATGAAACCATCACCAAATGTCATACCCCATGTGCAAATGCTAAGTGATGAGAAGAGTTCCGTGAAGAGAGAGGAAGAAAAGAAGCAAGATTTTGGGACGAGCTCAGCCTCATCTCCGACAATTTCTCAAGATCCACCAAGGAAGAAGAGGGAACCAAAGAAGAAAACGATGCCGCCCAATGATTGTCCAGCACCGTTTCCTCAACTGCTTGAGCCACAAAAGACATGCAATGAAGAAAGCCAACTCGATTCACTTCATAAGTGGAAGGTAAGCATCCCTCTAATTGCTGCAATCGAACAAGCTCCCATGGAACAATGGAAGATGGTAGATGGATTGGTAAAGACTACACAAAGGGATCATGAGGCAGAAATTGAAGCTACATTTTCATGGGAGGAACCAACCTATTCTGAACCATGCACGATGGAAGGTGAATTTCATGAAATTGTTGTCCCAATCATGAAGGAAATTGAAGAGGTGTTAAGCAAAACAATGGATGATTTAGAATCACAAGAGCTTAATGTGCAAGACCCCACTCAATTTTTCTTCAATGATGAAGATGATACGCCATGTATGGTCGGCATCCCTACAACACCAAAGGAAACTCCCAAGTTTGTGCAAGAAGAAAAGGAGGCACTAAAGGAAGACATCGAGATGGATATTCCTCCACCTTCTCCACCAAAGATTGCCAGGCACAAGGAAGAGACACCAAAAGATGAGCACTTTGGACATCCTTAAGAGTTGAAGGATCTTGTTGATTACCAACTTTTGGAACATGTAGATCCAAATTTATTGGAGGTCAACAAATCTCTTGAACATGAAAGCTATGGAGAAGAGGAATGGATATCCATGGATCAATTTCTTTTGAAGGGTGAGGAGATTAACCAAGAGGACACTCCACGAAGGCAAGAAAGAAGCAATGCCAATCAAGGATGCCGAAAACTCTCATTGCAACAACCTCTAACGGCAACACAAAAGGCATTGTCATTCATAGCCATTCATGGAGTCTCTCTCAACAAAATTGGTGAATTCTTTCCTTATCTCCTATTTTGTTGTGCTCATATTCTTCCTATCTCATCATATCTACTTTTTGCTTTGAAGTGGTATGATCCACCTTAACAAAGGGAAATGGAGGAAAGTCTAGCCAAAGACAATAAAGAAAGGCGCTTATTGGGAGGCAACCCAATTTTCTAACCCTTTTGATTGTTTTTGTTTTTGAAGTTACTAATTTTTCTTTCGTGTCATAGTAATAGAGTCTAACTTAATTGAAGTTTGAAAGAATGAGTGAAAAATCCGCACAACGAATAAGTTAGCATGAATTTTGTTTCAACCTTCATGAAACTAGACGTCAACCTTCAAGGAGGTCGAATCAGAAACTCCTTTTGCCAAGTGATCATGTTTACGTAGAAGGAAAACTACAAGGAGAAGCTTAGCGATTGAGAAGAATTGATCACTCCAATCAATCAATAAGAATTTTCTTTACCTTTTCCTATTTTGTGCTTTATGATTAATCTTTAGAGAACGAACTTGATGATATGGTAGAGTTGCAAGTTGAATTTTTCTTGAACTTAATGAGCTTCAATTTTGTTACTTATTAGGTACATTGAAAACTAAGGATTACATAGATCAATTTCAAAGAAGGATTAAAGAAAAGTCAACAATGAGGATGGAAGAAGCATGCACACGAATGCCAACACCCGGAATAAGCTTTTCTTAACCTTTCCTTCTTAGTTCTTCTTTAGTTGATGATATCTTTACTTGATGAATTGAATATGTTAATTCTTTGTTTTGAATGGTATTTCATGCATCATTTTGTGTCTTTGCATTCATCCATATTCACATATCATTGTATGTTATTGCATACATCTCATACTTATAGAATTTTAAGTGATAAGAGTTCAGAGCCCTCAATTGTTTTTAGAATTTTTGGTAAGGGACAAGTGTTATTGGATTGAAGAATTTTGGGAATTTTGCAAGAGTTTGGATGATATTAGCATTGGGACATTAAGGGTTGAGTTTGAGCAAGTTGGTAGGAAAAATGCAGGGGAGAGCATTTGGGAAGCAAAACCCGACTCGACCTGGGTCCCCAGGCAGATTGCCTGAACACCCAGGCCGTAACCCACAGGCCCCAGCTGCCCTGCATCAAGCCAACATAAGTTTAGAGGCCCGACTCTAGCTGGGCACCCAGGCCAAAAGCTTGAACACCCAGCTAGAGAACCTGAGCACCTTGGCACGAGCTGCTGAAGGCCGAACCCCCATGCTGCTGCACCCAGTACCCATGTCAACAACACTTAAACCAAACCCAATTTTCACTCCAATTCCCAATAGCCATCACCCATCTCCAACACTATAGGTACCACCCATCACTCACCTTCAATTCTCCAACACCCATCTCCAACCCAAACCTTTTTCATTTTTCTTTTATTACCTTTATTCACAAATTCACTCACTTTTTCAAGAACCAAGGTAATAAGGAAATAATAGTCAAGTACATGGAACCTAGGGATAAGCTTCACATTTATGATTTCTATGTTGTGGAATGAGGCAACAAATGAGTGAGATGCGAGCTTTCGAGGATACCATGGATGACTACATGGGTCAAAGAAGACCAAGGAGGCCGTTAGCTCTTATCTTTATGATTTCTTGTGTATTGCATTTTATTATGACATTTCATGCATATGTATTTATTTTGTGCTTTAATTTGTATTTGTACCATGTTTCTTTGGATCTTATGTGAGACTTATGTGTTTGGATGCTATGATTGATGATATGTTTATATTAATTTGCTAAGACTGGATGCATACTTTCTAGGTGAATTAAATCTTACATGTGCTCAATTAATTTTGATTACCCCACTTATTGTGTTTTGGTTGCTAGTGAATGATTATTTGATTTGTCTAGAATTTTGAGGTCTTCTTTATAAGTCAAATTTATCATTTTGCACTTACTTTTCCAAAATTTCAAACTACTATCACAACACACATTGAGGACAATGTGTCTTTTAAGTGTGGGGGAGGAATTAGTCTATTTGAAAGATCCTATGTTTCTATTTTTCTATCTTATTGACTAGAAATAAATTTTTCAAAATTTTTGAAGAAAATTGAAATTGTTTTGTATTTCTAATAAGTTTTGATTTAATTTCCATGAGTATAGTCTTGTGTAATACTAATTTGGTTTAAATACAATTGAAAATATTTTTCAAATTTTCTTATGTATAATTTCATTCTTTGATTGAGAAGTGTGATTAATAAGGTTTTTCATACCCAAAAATGGTTTGACAATGTATTACTTCTAGAACTTGTGTTGAATCTTGTGTACTTGTAAAGAAGTATGTCATGGATATGTCAAAGACAAAGTGTGGGGGTATGAAGGGTAGCTAAAATCTTTTAAAAGAAGTGTTTTCATGAAAGAGGAGAAGAGATACTTCTGATCTTTCCATAGTTATCACTCTTTAAAAATAAATAATAAAAATAATAATAAATAAGGTTAGTAACCTTAAAAGAGGATTAGAGGCATGGAATGTGGAAATATTGTCCCTCTGAAAAAAAAAGAGTGTTAGTAACCTCAAAAGAAAAAGGGAGTTAGTAACCCCTAAATCATGAACACTTCTAAGGTTAGTAACCTTGTTTTCTTAAAATGTAGTCACCCTTTTTAAACCCATTCTAATTTTTGATGAATATCCATGATATTACTTTTTCTTTGGAAATAAATGTAAATACAAGTTTATGGTAAGTTTTCCTTGTCAAAATCATCAAAGGAATGTTGATCTTAGAAATTACATTATTGATTAGAGTGGTTTTGTGCATAGTTGATTTGAATTTTATGGTCTTTGTATTTTTACTAACTTATATTGCATTTGATTAGAAAATGTAGATTAAATTCTTCATTTGTTAGAAGTACTCTCTTCTCTAAAGCATGACAATTCTAGTCAATGTTTTCATAATGTTTGTGGGTATCGTTCTAGTTAAGAAAACCCTCAGGTGACATCACACCTCCTAAGTACCTCTATCAGTCTTAGGTTGAAATGACTTGCGTCACGAGCTGAGTGCCGCCGTACACCTACGAAAGTGGAATCAATACATTGTTTAGTTTAGGACTAACTTTTATTTTCTTAGGATTTTTAGCACTAGTTTGCTAGGGACTAGCAAAGCTTAAGTGTGGGGGAAATATGATCAGACCAAAATTATACATCTTTTTATTAGCTTTTTCCTATGCTTTTTGGGTATTTTATTCTTGATTATGCCTTATATTGGTTATATTTGTGTTCATAGGTGTTGACAAGAGGAAAAGTACAAAATCATCAATTTTGTACCTTTTTGGGACCTTTTTGGATGATTTATGGCACAAGTATTTTCCATGGATGTTTTGGATGAAGATTGGAGCCATCATGTTCGTGATTGAAGAGCTTGAAGAGTCAATTTTTCTTATCAAAGTTATAAAGTTGATTGCTTGGTCTTTTCAAGGCAAAGGAGCGAAGACAAGTTCAAGCCAAGAAGACATGTCAAGATGATGAGCTATGACACAACCCATCTGGGTGATCAGGCGAAACACATGGGTCTTCAGACAAACCATGTGGGCACCCAGCTGGAGTCGTGACACTGCCCACCTAGGTTCTCAAGCAAACCACATGGGTGCTCAAGGCAACCATGTGGGCGCCCAGGTGGAGTCGGGGTCCTTGTCCCGCGTGCGCCCAGCAGCCAGCGTCGACACTTTCATGTCACTTCCTCTTGAAGCTACTTCAATACTTTCCAGATTTGGCGACAGTTCGGGAAAACAGCCATAACTTTTGATCCAGAGCTCTAAATGAGGCGTATGAATATGCGGTGGAAAGTTAACTCCAAGAGCTACAACCTTTGTGTTTTGGTCGAAGCCCAGATTTGATGTTTTCATGAACGAAAATGCCCCTGAAGTTAGCAGACAGAATCTGTCTTGGGCCAGATTGCGTTTTTGATCAAGTTAAGCCCATATAACCTATTTGGGTCAGCTTGAAGACATGAAGGAGAGCCCAGAAGGTCCCTAGGGTTAGTTTAAGTCATCTAGAACTCTAAATTAAACCCTAGGCAACCCCCTATATATACCTTCTTATCCTAGAACCCTAGAACCTGTCTACAACTTTTCTCTTCTTATTCTCTTAGGTTTGGCGGTTTGGAGAGGAGGCAGCCGCCTCCTCCTTTTTTCCCTTATCGTTTGTAAGTTTTCAATCTCTCCAATCCATGAGAGGTTAATCCTTTATACTTATTTTTCTTAGGTATTTTTGATCAATAAATTTATGGTGAGACTTTTGTTCTAAATAATTTGATTTTTCTATTTGAATATGTTTCTTATCCCTGTACTTCATCTTATGTGTTCATGTTTTGATAGATTTGGTGGCCAACTTATCTTGATAAGTATGAATGCTATTGTTAGATTCAAGTAGGCTTGAATTAAGTCGATGTTGGTCCAAGTGACAGTTGTAATTTTAGGAATTCTAGGTTCAATGGGTTATCAAACCTTGTCGAAATCTATAAGCCGAATTGAAAATAGATGTAGATGAGTTTGGTATTGATTTATCATGCATGCGGAAAAGTAGATCTTAATGCTTGCTCTATGATTCTTCCCAGGGGGATGCTTGATTAGGAACAATAGAAATTAGTTTTGGCAATGGTGCGAACGAAATTTTATTAGCATGTTGGAGGGTTGAGTATTCCTCTCCTATACCAATTATTCAAGTGGAGTTGTTTAAGATGTTAAGAGGATTACTTTATTCCAATGAAAATTGATGTCTAAGTCTTAGGCTATATATCGATTTGGGGTAATTTATGATTCTTAGTTGATTGCAATTTAAGTCAAATTCATGTTTTGTGTCTATGATCCATGATTTATTTGATCAAAATAATTACCTAGAGGAAAAGAAGTGTGTTTTCAATTAATTGTTTTTTCTCAATTTATTTTCTAGATCTTTAGTTTAGTTTTATTTAATTGTTTTCCAAGTTTGATTTAGTTATTTTGAAAAACCTATAAAATCCCCTTTAGTAAGATTTTCTTTAGTATAATTTGGTTTTAATTTGTTTTCCACCTTATCTGTGGGATTCAACCCTGATCGGTCGTCAGCAAATTATAAAAATAAAAATCCCAACAATTACTAACTAAAGATAGTTAGGGCAAGTAGGGGTCGAACCCACAGAGAGAAAGGTTATTATTCTTTTTCTTAAAACAAACAAATAAAATAAAGAAGAATTTTGAGAGTAAAAGTAGGTTAAACCAATCTAGCAATTAAAATTATCTAAGAACGCAGTCAAGAAAATTAAAGAAAACAATTAATTAGAAAGCAGATAATAAATTGAGAAAATAATTAAAAGAAACCTCCAACATAGAATTAATATCCCTCTCGACAACAATACCATGGATCATTGATATCTAAAGATTATGAAAACAATGGATAGCTTGCTTGGAATTTAATCATAAATTACCTTAATTAGATAAAGCTCTTGATCCAGTGTGAATTATCCCTTTTATTCTTTAAACAATTACCTCTTGATCCAGTGTGATAATTACTCAAGAATAAAGCATTAAGATCTAATAATTTACAAGCACAATGGGCAATTAAAAAATTGGTCAAAAGATTCTTAAAATCCCTTGGAAGGAAGATCCTTCGCTTCCAATTGCTACCAAACAATTAAATCCGAAGATCCTTCAAGATTTTAATTTAGCTAATGCTACTTAATTTATCAAGAAAGTGCATGCTCCAATCTATCAAAACAAGCAACATAGAATTCATGCAGAGATATTAAGAAATACGCTATTAATTTTCATATAAAAGCACAAAATCTCACTATGATATAAGTCAAGAGATCAATTAAATTCTACATTGGAGAAAATAAAAGGATTACTCACTCATGAATTGAGTGAGCATCCAAAGGAAAGAAGAAAAACTTATCTATGGATGGGAAGAAGAAGGGGCGACGGCTCCTAGAGCAAACTCCTCCAAATCTTCAACAATTCTTCAAAATAAAATCTCTAGATCTACATACATCAAAAACCTAGACCTAAGGTGGCTATTTATAGTGGAAATAATCCTAGAAAATCCAACCCTAACTTGGAAAGGGGTCTAAGTCGGTTTTGAGTCTAACTTAGAGTCTAAGTTAGATTAAAAAATCATCCTAGAGTAGAATCCAAGTCAAAATAGGATCCTGAAATTTTGCTGAATTCGTGCAGGGACTTCGACGTCATTTTTGGACTTGAAAAAGGCAGAACTGGGTCTTGGACGTCAAAGGAAAGTTGTAGATCTCGGAGTTAGCTTTCCAACGAGTACTCATGGGCTTCAAACGGAGGTCTGAGCAGAAAGTTATGATTTTTCTACCAAAACTGCGCCTGAATCCTAATCCTGTTAGGATTAGAATCGGGAATCTACGGGATTTTGGATATTTCCTTGAATTTAGGAGTGATTAATTGGGATTTTAATTCCAATTAATAATTATATGGGCTGACTATTTTCTCATATTAAATATCCAAAATTACTTAGCTTCTGGGCTCCTTCATGGCTCGTCTTCAATCCTTCGCAATTAAAGCT
>AWUE01022393.1:0-10726 GCA_001974825.2 Corchorus olitorius
ATTTTTGGATATTGGTCAAACCCCTTTGCCTATATAAAGGCATCAACCCCTCTTGTAAACACAAGTTAAGTTTATCAATTAAAGAGAGATTCTTTTGAAAAATTTAGCTTCTTTGCTCTAGTTTGAGCAAGCTTAGGGTTTTTCAATCATGTAGAGTCCTAGCAAACAATTAAGTTGTGATTCGTTCTTATCGATTATTTGTATATTAGATTATCTAATTAAAAAATAAATAAATTATTAAGTATTGCCATAGACCATTTTATTTGTAATTCTTTTGGTTTTCTTTTTGTATTGGGCTTTTTTCAATACTTAAACATGATTATTAAATTTTAATTTTTTAGTTATAACATATATGTACATAATACTTCATAAATTTATATTTACCTACCTCAAATACAAATTAATAATAATATAGAGGATTACAAATCTTTGTTTGCAGGATTAGAACTTTAGTATTAGTTTTGAAGCATGTTGACTTTGTAATCTCTATAGATATTTTTGTAACCTTAGAATATTTTACACTCATAAATTTATATTTATAAAGTAATGAGTTATTATATACATATATACTATATATTATTTTTAATGACAACGGAAATTACTTAAAGGCCAAATTGAGGATTAATGTGGTGCCTCCTTTTGACTTTTTTTGGTCTTTTCTCACTTTTCGGGTGACTAAAAAGGCTCTCGATGAATTTCCTCCCTTACTTTTTCTGCTGCCCTTTTTTGTAATTTACTATTTTTATATTTATGATTAAGTGTGTTTTAATTACATATTAATTGTGTGTTGATAATAGGATTTATAGGTTCAACTCCTCTGCTGGAATTCCAAAGGATTGGTGCTATAAATGTATCTGCAATAATGGTTGATTCATGAGTAAACTATTGACATTGCAGTTCTGTCTTCCTTTCGACTTCATTTCTATTTGGGTGGGCTTCTTCTTCCCTAACATTTCTCTGAATTGGTTTCACATGGATTCCGTTCTGTTTCCTAAAATTTCCAGGTGGACGTTGATAAGATCCTTCCATTTAATTTATATCTAGAGATGGAAGAGTAGAATATTAGCTTTATTTTGATGAATTACCTAGAGATAGAGTAGAATTTAGGTAATCCACTTTTTGAATGAAAGAGAGGGCATGTGTTTTACTTTATATATGCGAATTATTTGTTTCGATGTATGAGTTTCTCCTAACTAATTAACTTACCGTCAATGCAATATCTTCTTACTAACCAACTCAAACAACTACAAAAAATATATCCCTAATAAGAAGATGACTGCAGCATAACAATAAGAACTTAAATTTAATTGTTAGTACAAAGTTTATCCCCCAAAATAAAAACAACCAAAATAAAAATTTTACAAAAAATATATATACTTTTTGTTCGATTATTATATACTATATATTATTGTCATCATAAATCATTTGTATAATTTATGAATTTAAATATTGAAAGTTTCATGATGCTACCAATGTATGTTGTGTTGTGGGATAACCTAGCAGAAGTAGAATGCAAAACAGAAAAAATTTGAACAATGATTTCTCAATGTTGATTGTTGCTTTATCAAATATCAAAGGAAGATTATGTATTTTTTATGTTATACTACAAATTAATATGTGATTTATTATATTATTTAATTTATGATTTATAAATTATTAACATACGTGTAACGCACGTACTTTAACTCTATATATATATATATATATATATATATATATATATATATATAGTCAATGTCTGAATTAATAAAAGATGCAAAAAGGTGGAGATGCAGAAGAGAATTAATTAGATCAACTTACCATCTTCTAATTCAATCATTGGACGATATGGTGTTTTGGGTTCATCAATTTTCTTTCTTACTGGTTTATTTGCCTCAATCTCATTGAGATTAGCTTCATTCCATCTTACACGTCCCCTGAATATCGTAATCATGGTATCAGTAAACACATACAATTCTATTTCTGATCAAACAGGTAAAAGATTATAAACTGCTTTGTTTCATCTTTCATTAATGTCTCCAATGTATTAAATTCTTCTCCTTTAAATTAAATACATACTTTAATTATGTCTCTGTAGCCCCTACCTAAGAAAAAATCCTTATTAATGAGCAAATCGACTCAAGTGGCCCCAAAACCTCCCATTCCAAACATGATCAGATTTTGCCAAAACAAGAACAGACTAAGAACAGAGAAAACAATATAATTCACAAAAAGATTACTTACTTCTTCTTATCTTGCTGGAAATGGCTGCTTTTGATTCCCATAGAGCAAGTGAATATCTAAACTGCAAAACAGAGAGGAATTAGAAAGGCAGCCCTAGGCTAGATATATGCCAATAATATTATTCAGAATTCTAATTAAGCTTGCATTAAGCTTTAATTTCAATGAAAAAAAAATGAAAATGGGAAATGAACGCAAGAAAGAAAAGATGACTAAGACAGGGATCATTATATTGAAACTGCCCAAGTGGTGAAAAGAAAGAACCTGGTACCTTGGAACTTTGAAGTTTAACTTTCTTCTCTTTTTCAATATTGCTTGAAGCATCTTTGTCTGTTTTGTACCATTCTCTCTTAACGGTCCCCCACGCAGTGAAATGATAGTTTCACTTTCTTCTTCTTCCAATAATGAAAAGAGGACGAGATTGATAGATAAGAAGAACGCCCCGCCGTGAAGTGGAACGGCTCTTCTTTCGTTTATGTTTTTGGGTCTGCAGTTGAAATATGAAGAGTGAAAATCTGGAAAGTTCGGGGAGATTTGAGTATGCAGCGTTTTGACTCTCAAACATGCATTTGCAATCCATATTTTTATGTTACGTCCACAATCTCGATTGGATTTGGCTATTTCATCTCATTTTTCTTCATCGCAAAATGGTGACGAATTATCCGAAAGGACCAAATCCAAATCCAAACCCAATCAAATCCGCCCAATTAAATTGACCCTCTTCACTTGATTGGCTGGCTTTCAGATGCTTTTATAGTTTTGAATTGGACTTTGGGTTCCTCTTGATGGGCCATGCATTACGCTCTGGCCCAAAACTAGTTTCTAGAAACTAACCGGTCTATACATAATTGGGTTGGACTTGGCCCACTAAGTTACTTGCTCAAATACTATAATTGCATGATGCATGATCCTAATGTAGCCCTGTTTGGCATGCTCCTACAGTGCGTTTGGGTTGCCCAATTGGATCCATTCGCGTCGTGGGCCTCTGTTTGGCAAGGCGTTCAGCACGTTTGGAATCAATAAATTCGTGTTGGACCACCACTCAGAGGCCCAAACGCATTGGGCCTACAATGTATTTGGACTCAATTATCTCCACCACAACTTTTAACTTTATCATTGTCAATCTCATCGTTACGTTAAATAGGGTCGTAATCCACTACAACGTGAGATACTTGAAATTTTACCTAGGGTAAGTATTTTCACCAATGATTTTTCATGGCACTCATGCTCATTTCATGGAATAGTACTTTAAATTTGAATTTACTTAGTACTTAAGGTAACCTCTCCATCCATGTGAAGGATTCGCTGGCAAATTTTACGTTACATGGATAGAATTGTACCACGTCAGGACTTCGTTAATATCGCCATATATGTGAAAAGGTTGTTGGCATAAATTTTCTCTATATATGTGAAAGGTTTGCTGGCAAATTTACATTACATATTTTGCAATTATGTCATGTCAGAGCTTTGGTAATATCTCTATACATGTGAGTGATTCGCTGGCAATTTGACATTACATGCATAGAATTGTACCACATCACTCTTCCGCTGTAACTCCCAAATATGGAGCTTGTGGACCCACACTTCCATAGTTAGGACGCTCTATAAAAACCTATCATATTTGCCTCCTGCACTCACCCCTCTCTTGTTTTCGCTAAACTTTAGTTTTTTCATGTACTACCAAGTTTTTTTTTTTTCTCTTAGTGTTCACTTCTCTCTCTCTCTCTCTCTTCTAAATTTATAGTTTTTTCATGTACTACCAACTCTTTTTGAGTGTTTGCAAGTATATAAACTCAAAATTTGGAACCATTTTTTCATATCCAAGGAAAGATGAGTGCGTTTATGTTGAAAACTTGTTCATTTCCATGGCATATGCTGTATTTCTTGGGTGCAAAAAATGGGTTTTGCTTTTGCTTAGGCATTCCAAAAGCAAATTAGTAATTAGGTCGTTGTTCATGGTACATATCAAAGGAAGTTGCTCTGGAGAGAAGGCGTCAACCATCTTACAGGTAAATCATGTTTTAAATTTGGCACTTTTGCAAAAAAAAGTTTTTTAATCTATCGATGTCAATGTTACTATAGTAGTATTAATTAATTATTGAGAGTGCCCCGTCTATTTTAATTGCAGGGCTTTGGGCTGGCAAACTGTCCAAGCCAAAGTTACTGGTGACATGGTGCTCTTGTCCAGTCCTGTTTGGGTCGATCCTCTTCACTTGAGCTGTGTCTCTCCAATCGGTATATAATGCAAGAAGAGGTAAATGCTTATTATCACTTAATTTAATTTCACAGCTATTTTAGTTGTTCAGCTGTCGAATTGATTTATTGAATACTTATTAACCCCAAATTTTGTTTAATTAATTATCATATAATTCAGGGAAAGATCTAAGTCCCTCGAGAAAATTTGAAGTATTCAATCATTTTAAGCAGAATCAAATTATTTCCCTAGTATCAATTTTTGTTTTAGTTTTCCTTGTCAATGGTTTAGAAGGCATTTCCATATTTTATTTATATATATATATATATATAAAGAGTGCAGATTTCCATTTACTTAAAAGAAAAGAAATAAATTCTAAAAAGAATTAATGCTTAATTTCGTGTCAAAATTTTTCTTAATTTACATTTGTATAATTCTGTATTGTTTCTGATGTACATGAATATATATCCGACTGACGGTTTTGAAAAATTGATGTTTTCTCAGGTTTAAGGATCAAAGAAAAATGATCAGTTATGTACAGTTGAGGACTCAATTTCCCAGATCCTGAAATAATAAGCCTTGCGGCTTCTTCTTCCGTATCAAAGGGCCTTGATCTCTTCGATCAATTTCAACGATCTTGGGAGGTTTGGTCTCCACAATTGAACATAAGGTCTCAAGGAAGTTGGTCCGTGACTTCCTTGAACTCTGGTCGGATTTCTGGATCCTCCGCCCAACAGGACTTCAAGAGAGACGTAACTTCCTCCTGCTGCACTTCCAACATGGCCTCACGTTAGAAGCGGTAAAAATGTGTAAGAAATTAATTGTTCATGTTTTTCAATTAACTGATCAAACAATATTGGACTTACTTTTTTTTTCTTTTTGAAAGGCAACATTGGACTTACTTTTGATGTTGCATATGCCGCTGAGACATTTTGTGAGTGCCCTTGAATAATGGAGCTTTTATTAGTAGTAAGAACTCCCATAGGACAAGGGAGAATTCTGTACACATTTTTGCTCCGACCGGAAGTA
This sequence comes from Corchorus olitorius, assembly GCA_001974825.2. Lineage (NCBI taxonomy): Eukaryota > Viridiplantae > Streptophyta > Magnoliopsida > Malvales > Malvaceae > Corchorus > Corchorus olitorius. The sequence continues at coordinate 5,444 of AWUE01022393.1, forward strand.
GGTCCCTGCTATATAGATCCGGCGCCATCCACCGGAGTCAGCCAGTTTAATCTTCATTCCGTCCTGTCCGCAGAACCAACAATGTTTTAAAGGCATGTAAGAATTACAAAGAAGGTCTTCTATAACAGTCAATTTTTTCCAATTCTAATATTAATTTGCATTTCTTTCTTTTTCAGGCTTGGAGATTTATGGATTAATGAAAAAAAACATTTGGGCTTTAGTTGATACAAGGATATGTGAATCTTGCTTTCCATTTGGAAATTTTTAAATGCATACATATTGGAATTTTGTTATGTGTATGCAACAAAACTTCATGGAAGAAGATATATAGAAAACATGGCAATCGTTGTTTCAATGCTTAGAAGTGAGATCGAAAATCTCCCAAGTCCGAAGTAGAAAGCATTTGTAGAAAGGAAAATCCCTATGGATAACTTTCTCCCGACAAAAAATTAGTGTTCCATTAATTATGTCAGTTTTACAATTCTTGAAGGCAGATAGTGACTTAATCTTGTATTATAGAGTTATAAATTATCCATAGATTATGTTAGAGTACTTTTTCGAAACAATTTTTTATTTTTCATTTAAGCCATTAATTAATATATACATAGTATTTTTTTTGATAAAATATATACATAGTATTATTTATTTGCTGAGGAGCCAGATCCTACTCACTAAAAATAAAATGGAAAACATGATTTTGTCTGCTCTCAAGATATATAAAAATTTGTTATTAAAAAAATCAAAAAAAAAATAAAAAATGTAAAGAAAGAAACTAAAGAAAGTATTTGGTTTTGGGCCAAAACAAAAATAAAAAAGGTTTTGGGCCAACAATAAAAACCCAAAAGCGGAAAGCCTCATTTTGGTTTTGGTTTCGCGATTCATTTCTCTATTAATTTTCCAAAACCCCAGACCCCTCCCTATTTTTCTTGCTCTTTCTCAGTTTCCCCCCTTTTCTTCATCAATTGAAAAAAAAAAAAATTAGAATTTATTCCACAGTTTCCTTTCGATCTCCTGTTCATCATTTTGCATTTTCCCTGATTTGTTTGTTTCCTGATAAGCCCCAAGAAAATCCTTTTGATCTCTCTTTTCTTCTTCCTCTCTCAATTTTCAAGAACCCTAGCCCGTTTTCTTCTCCAATCAATCTTCTCAAGAAAATGGCCAACAATTATCTTCAGCGAAGAATAACCAAGGTTCTCTTTCGATCTCTTGTGGGTCCTTTTCCATTTTCCTCCGATTTGTTTGTTCCCGATAAACCCTAGGTAAATCTGATTTCTTTTTAATTTTTCTTTCCTTCTCCTTTTGATCTCTGTTTTACCTATTTCGGTTTCTAGAGTTTGCCTTGACAGTCGAATTGTTTAGGGTTTCCATTTAGAAGAAGCCCTCAGCTAATTATTTTATGATCGTCTTCTTACATTTGATATAAAAAATCATGACTCCCTCTTTTTCTTTTTAATTCGTATGAATTTGTGAATTTTGTTTATCTTTGTTGCTATATTTTTGATTTTTTATTGTTGATCTAACAGGAAACTCAGCGTCTTCTCAGTGAGCCAGGTAAGTTCTTTGCCTTTTCCGTTTCCATTTTCAGAAATTCTGTTTGAATTCTGTTTACTATCAGTGTTAAAAAACTTCAACTGTTGGTTTCTATGTTTCGTGAATTGTTAAAAATTCTGTTTGAATTTTTTCGTGGTTTCTATCAATTTTGTTTATTTTGAATTCTCTTGTATGGTGTATCACCTCAACGCACCGTATTAGTTGAGCTGCTGAACAGTATCCAAGCCGTACAGCTTCTCTCCTACTCTTCTTTTGAAACTCCCCGACCGCCGTCTCCCTCCCTCTCTCTTTCGGGATCTCATTCTTGCCCTCTCCCTTTCTCCATTTCCTTCTCCGCCATCAAGATGGAATCTCCGGTGTCGCCCCGAATGCTTCTAAAAGGTAGCATCTCCTTCTCTCTCTCTATTCCTTCTAGATCTGATTTAGTGTATTTCTTTTCATCTTCTTTTGTTGATTTCGTTTTCTTCAGTTTTAACTTCCCATCTGGATCTGATTTCTTGTGTTTCTTTTCATCTTCTGTTCTTGATTTCGTTTCTTCAGTTTTAACTTCCCTTCTAGATCTGATTTCTTGTATTTCTTTTTATCTTCTTTTCTTGATAGCTTTGTTTTTTCAACAGTCGAACTATATGACATATTATTGGGCCGCCGATTTGAGAGAACAGGCTACGCGGTTGAGAGAACAAGTCGCCTGCCAACTACTGGTCTCTACTTTTATTCCTTTTTTTTCAAATTCTATGTTCGTAAGCTTTAGATTCAAGTCAATGTGCTTTTCTCTGCCACAGCTATCCTTGATTACTTCTAAACTTTCACTAATATTGTTTTCTTCACCCCCACCCCTTTGTCTCTGATTGCATGAAAAAAACCCCGTAATTGCAGTTAATGTTTTCAGTTATATTTTATAGGATTGGGTTAATTTATTCTGTTTAAAATTGTATATGACCCTGATGAAAGGCACATGAAGTTAACGGATGATTTGACTTCACATTTAATTTGCTGTTGCGCTACTTCTATCAATTTTATGATTTTAATTCTAGGAGCCTATAGCCAAGGATAGCGATATGCTTATCATGTGCTGATGTGTATTATTTAAGATTGCTATCCTTGTTATTTTATTTTTGGATGTTGCCGTGTAGCTTAGATTTTTGAAATTTTAATCGCCTTTTATTTTGTTAATTTTCGCTGATAAACTGATCTGCAGTGTTCAGGAGTGAAAGCAACCTTGTTTCTTAACCTCTGCCACCTGAACTTGTGAATTTGGTTATCTTGGAGGATCTGCTTCAAGGTCGTACTACCGCTAAGCAGGTATGTGTCTTATTGATTTCACCTTTTAGATATTTTATCTCATCTCAGTTGTGTTTTAAGACTCTTTAATTACATCTGCAGCTATGTACAGAGTTGGAATTGGTTCGATTACTACAATAACAAATGTGTGCAGATATTGCATCATTAGTCTGCAGTTCTTCAGATGCATTAGCTATGTCTATCCTTTCACAGAGACACGCCCAGAGAAGGAGACAAGAAGAAGGGAAACCGAGGATGGTGTCTTTGAAACTCCAGAAGTGGCTTGCCTCGAGCATTCTCAAGTGTGGCTCGACCCTAATGAAATCAAGGAAATCTCCATTGCCAACTCCAGTAAGTTCGTTCTCTCTCTGTTTTTTTTTTCCTTCTCCTTGTTCATTTCATTTCTAAATATAAATTTATATCTGTCGAATCATTTGTAATATAGATTGTTGTTGTTAGTGTTCATCTTTGATTGTTTGGGACTTGATTCGTTTCCTTCTGAAAACATAGGGGAAAAATGATAGATTTGGGATCTAAATTTCTCCTTACTCTTAGCTAGTAAATACAGCGGCTAAGTAATCGATGCCAATTCTGAATAAGTTAAAGAGCTCTGGATTACATTTTACCATTTATTTGTGCAAATCTTTGGTTCGGTCTTAGTCCAGTTTTTGTTTCAATGAATCTTTTGTTGAGTTCATCCATGTCTACACTCTGAAGTAGCTTCATATTTTTTTATTTAGCTTTAAATCAAGATGTTAGTGTTTTTTTTGGTTCCTTCTTGTGATGTGTTTGTTAATAACAATGGCATCTAAATATTTTCAGGTAAGATGAAGGCTACCAGGGAGGAAAGGTTGCCAACTAAGATCCTCTGGTTGAGGAGAACGCATGTGTTAAGGTGCCTGTTTCCTAAGTACATGGAACCAAAGAAGATTGACAAACACATGTACCATGAGTTGTTCATGAAGGTTAAGGGTAATGTTTTCAAGAACAAGCGTAGTGTGTCTTGATGGAAAGCGTCAACAAGTCCAAAACTGAGAAGGCGAGCGAGAAGACACTTTCTGATCAGTTTGACGCCGAACGTGCTAAGAACAAGGCAAGCAGGGGGAGTAAGCTGGGTGGAAGAAGGAGCGCCTTGCTCAGGTTTTACAAACATCTGAGCAGATTAATATATTGGTATTATAATGGGAAAATGAATCTTTCAGTGTTGTCTGAAATTCCATGTGGTGGTCCTTTGCCTTTTGCTTTTCCTGTATATTATATATTTAATATATGTGAAGTTCCATGTTAAGGCAATCTTTAGATCAGATGACTTTTCACTATATCTATTTCCTTTCGTTCCTTCCCTATTTTTAATAATATGCTTTCTGAATTCCTTATGATTTTTCTTAAAATTTTGTGTTACTACATGGTTTGCTTGAATATGCCAAATCTTTGTTTGTTTATGATCAATTTTGTAATTTGCCTAAGCTTTTAGTTTTGCCTTTTAGTTTTGCAAAAGATACTGGTTTGATTGAATAAGGTTCAGATTCAGGTTTAAGATATTGCTTTCCCTTTTTTTTTAATGCCTGTCAATATCATTGTTCAGACCTGGAAAATGGCATCTAACACAGTTTGGATTTAGTGCAACAACTGCCCTGCTTATTCAGTCTCATCTGTTGAGTGTTTGTAGTAATTTTTAATCCTTCTGGAGATATATTTTTCTTTGGGGGCAGGTTTGAGATGTTTTTGTAAATAAGAAAAAAATTGTCACTCAAATTTCATCTACTTCAATTTTCTTTTGTAGAATTGATTTTCACCTATAATTTATCTTCCTTGTTCCGTGTATCCTCTTGTTTGTCAATTATAATAAGTCATAACGAAGGGCATATACTTATTCTGTTATAAGGCATTAGCTATTTGATTTGTGATTTATACTTAAAATGTATGTGATCCCCTCCTATTTATTAATTTGATAATTTCCTACCATCTTGGCTGTGGGGAAATTCAAAAGCTTGGAGCATTATGTTTTACTGTTGTTGTTAATGCATTCCAGATTCTTGCCTCCTTGTTGGTTGCTAATCTTTGCTATCGCGTGGAGATCCACAATGAAAAATGCCTTCACTTCAACTGTTACAGTTAACTGAGCATGGTCGAAGTCTTCTGGCCTCAAGGAGGTATTGATGTATTTTATAATGCTCAAGTTGCATTATGTTCCTCTCATCTTCTTCCCTGATGAATGTCTGGTATTTTACCCTTCCCCCTCCTCCTCCTCACAGGAAAGCACTACTTCTTGCTTCTGGAATTGTGGTTGCTGGTGGTGCCGCTGCTTATGTGCAATCACGCTTTATTAGTAAAAGTCCTGTTTCCTGTGGCCATTACAACTACAATGATGTCCAAGATAATAGAGAAAATTCAGACGAGACTGTCAAAAACAATAATAATGCAAAGGGAATTAGACAAAAGAAAGGTGGA
>AWUE01022394.1:0-80438 GCA_001974825.2 Corchorus olitorius
ATGCTAAGAATTCTAACAAATTTTCCACCTATAGATGTATGGACAGAATGCAATTGTTCATGAATGAATCCATGGTTGCGGTAAGATATTTTAAAAGTTCAATCTGCTTCATGTTTCATTTTTTATGCATATAGTCATAAAAATTTCCTCACGACGTTCAATCTTCATGTTTCAATTTATAATTTCTTCACTCTTAGTCACTATAATCCAAATAAAGAATTACAATAATATTATATCATATATTTGTGTTTTCTTTTATAGTACAGTCACTCGATTCTTCTCCTTTATCTATTTTATGTGATGTTCTTTGGTATTAGTGTTCTTTTTTCTTTTTCCCTTTTTTTTAAATGTTATACCAGATAGAAATTAGGGATTGTGTTATACTACATGTTTTAAATTGTTGTGTATGTCCATTTTAACAGGTTTTTTCAGAGACTTCGGTTGTTGAAAAGAAAAGATGGATCTTTAGTATTGGTAGTTTGTCTCCTGAAACTTATGAACTTCAAATGCTTTCAGAAACTCAAGTGGATGAAAACCATCTATTGTTGCTTAATCATCTTGCAAGAAAATATTCAATATATGGTAAGCCAGCATATGCTATCTCTATCAAGTCAAAAGATATAAAGGAATTCGTGAATCATTCTTGCATCTTAGGAGTTTTCTTTGTTAAACATTTAAATGCAAAGTGTTTCTTTACTCTCTTTTTTCTTTTAATTAAAAAAGATAAAAAAAAAAAAAAACGCAGGAAAATTATTGCGTCTCTCTCACTTCTGCTTTAAGTCTTTTGATTACTTCTTGCAGGTGCATACAGATTTACAATTGGTGCAACTTGTTGCTGCCGTCGATGTGAGCAGATATTTCATCTCGTCTCTCAATGTGCAGTTACTGTTGCATTGAATTAAGCTTCACTCAGACTTCGAGCATGGGATCTTACATAGTTAGTGTGGGGTCAAAGCTCTCCTCAGTCTCCTTCACCTTCCCGCTGTCATGATCGTCCAAAACTTCCTAAAAAATTCAGAGCTTTAAAGCCATTTAATCTTTTATTTATTTTTCTGTGATCTTGTGTTTTCTTTTTGTGCTGGATTCTTTGTGATTTTGTTTGTCCATGATTGTCTTGATTGTTTCTTGTGAATTGTGTTGCCATGTGCTTGTCTTGATTGTTTCTTGTGAATTGTGTTGCCATGTGCTTGTTGTTGCTGATTTTTTTTTTTTTGGCTTCTGGATGATTGCTTCATTATTTTCTTCTGTTTTGCAGTTTTATCTGTTGCTGTTGTCTCTCTGTCGCTGCCGTTGATGAAGGTAAACTACTTGTCACGCTTGTAGTTATTTCGATTTCTTGGCATTGTTTAAAATATTAATTTTATATTCTTTGTTATGTGCCCCCCTCCTCCCTCTCCTTTCTTTCTCTTCTTTATTTTTTTTCTTTCTTTCCTAGGTAGTTCTTGTGGCAATGAGGAGAGTGTGGAATGTTGGAAATGGGAGCTGCTACTCTGAATGGGATATGGAGTCCCATTTATCCGCCATTACCATCATTTTTCATGTTGTCAAGCGCTGTCCGTGTCTGTTGAGTACCTTCCTATCTATCGAGTATGTTCTGTGCCTGTTATAATTTAAAAAGTTTAAAAAATTTAGTAATTAGGGAGACCGATGAGGGCTGTCCCTCCAAACATTTTAAAAAATTTAGTAATTAGGGAGACGTATGAGGGCTGTCCCTCCAAACATTTTAAAAAATTTAGTAATTAGGGAGACCTATGAGGGCTGTCCCTCCAAACATTTTAAAAAACTTAGTAATTAGGGAGACGTATGAGGGCTGTCCCTCCAAATATTTTAAAAAATTTGGTAATTAGGGAAACCGATGAGGGCTGTCCCTCCAAACATTTTAAAAAATTTAGTAATTAGGGAGACCTATGAGGGCTGTCCCTCCAAACATTTTAAAAAAGTTAGTAATTAGGGAGACCGATGAGGGCTGTCCCTCCAAACATTTAAAAAGATCTAGTAATTAGGGAGACCGATGAGGGATGTCCCTCCAAACATTTTAAAAAATTTAGTAATTAGCATAGTGACAGATGCGGAGGATACAAGGCAGACATGGAGGGTACTTTGACAACATAGACAACAATTGTAGTGACAGATGCGGAGGATACAGTAAATGGCTAGCAGCTGCAAATGAAGTAATTTCATCATATTCTTAAATTTCCATTCTTTACAATAAAATGTTTTATTTGTGAAAATTCCATTGCATGTGGCTGATAAAATCTTATTCTTTTTTTTTTTTTTTTCCCCAGGTTGTTCTTGTGGCTGATTCAAGTCAGACATGGAGGATACTTTGACAACATAGACAACGATCGTAGTGACAGATGCGGAAGCAGGAAGATACAATAACTGGCCAGCAGCTGCAAATGAAGTAAGTTTATCATATTCTTAAATTTCCAGTCTTTAAAATAAAATGTTTTATTTGTGAATATAATTTTATCAATATCATATTCCATTGCATGTGGTTGATAATCTGCTCAAATTATAATTTTATATGTATGTATGTGAATCATGTTTTTGTGTGTTTATTCCTTATTTGGGGTTTAATGTATGTTGGTGATAAATTTTGTGATTCATGAATACATTTTTCCCTTGGGCTTTTATAATCAGTGGATCTGATCCTCACTCTCTTAGAAGATTGAGTTGTTGGACGTAGGACGTATCTCCATTCCAATAATATACCCCAAATTGTTTGTTGTTTGTTGTTTGTGAATGAATGGAGATACAATGATATTGGTATTTTGAGATGCTCATGGAGTGCATTGTTTGTTTATATTATAGCTAATTGATTGTTGCTTCCAAGGTAATTTTATGGATATAATAGTGGTGCGGCATTCCTATTTAGTATTGTGTAATTTATTAGTGGATGCTTTGTATTAGGAATTTCTTATGTCAAATGTGAATTTGGTTGTAATTCTGGTTTTGCTATTCCTTGTAAAGGAATGTGTTTACGCATCACTATTGTAAAAATAAAGTTACCTTGGCATGAATCACTCAAAATACCAATAAAGAGTCTGATTAGACTCTACATCATATATGATATGGCTGTCATGGCTGATAGAATGCATTGTTTTGCTTATTTATGTGTTTGGCTAATTATCGTATTATATTTGTGTTTGCTTTATGTGTTTAGCACTGTCTTAGCTGATAGAATGCATTGTCCATAATGACCCATATTTAATGAAATTGTCTAAAAAGGTCTGATGAGTTGGGTTTTAGAGCTAAGACTTGTGATGAGTTGGGTTTTAGAGTTAAGACTTTTGAAAAATCTTTAATGGTTTGTGATGGGTTGGGTAAAAACTAACCCATCTTATTTCTATACCCAATCCGACCCAATCCGTATTTACACGGGTTGGACTGGATTAGTCCGCGGATTTATTTTTTTGTTTCCTGTTCTTCTCTAAATCTCAAATTTTGAAAGAATTTCTTTTCTTTCCCATAACGACGAGGGCCTTGATCAATGATTTGGAACTCTTTGAATTTTAAACGTCCGAGCTTTGTCACCGATCCTTACCAGAAAAAAAAAAGCTTTGTTACTGATACCCACTTCTCTTTCCTCTTCCTTATGGGTAACCCATGAATCCAACCCAATCCAACCCAACCTATCTTATCATCAACCCATAGAGAAGGAACCAAGCTTGATCCATGTTAATGTCTTACTCAACCCAACCAACCCAACCATGTAAGCAGATTGGGTTGGTTCTTGGGTTTAACCAACACAAGTTGCAGTCCTAGGCCAAATAGGCAACTAATTGATTACCTTTTAGTCTTAGTAATATTCTATTAGGCTTTTACACAAAGTTGTCGAAAAAGACCCAATATCAAAGGTATCAGTATCGTACCGGAGGGCGTACCGTTCTTCCTCTAGTATAGGATATGTACCGCTACCGTTTTGTTTCGGTGTTCCGTTTCAGGATTTTTGGTATATGTAAAATTTTTTAAATATATATATTATAATAAGATTTTATAATTATAATTTAAATTATCTTCAAATATTGAGTATCTATTATATAATCCATCAAAGTTATTTTCAAAAACTTCTTTTAAATTTAGGAAATTTTAAGGTTTAAATTTAGGGGAAATAGTAAAATAAGCGACGAAGTGCAAACACGTGATGTTTGTTGAGTATTTGAATAGTTATTATTAATTTATTAAATTAATTCTTTATTTTTTCTTTTAATATTTTCATGTACTGGCCGAGATGCCCAATTTTTGTCGAAATGCCCGAAACAGACTGGTACGTGCAGTACGGATAGAAACAGCTCGGTACAGAGTGAACAAGTTCCGGCCGGTATTGGTAGGGTTCTGACGGTATTGGTACGTGCAGTACGCCCAATATTGCAGTGCCCAATATTCAATAATCGGTAGGGTCCCTATAATGGCCCTGCAATGGGCCCACTTTGTGGCATTTGATTTTTTGCATTTCCAATAGATGTTATGTATAAGGAATTGTTTTTTGTAAATAAAATTTAAGTAATCATGATTATTTGATGTATTATTTGAAATCTTTGCAAAGTAATTTGTTCACGCATCACTGTTATTGATGTACCATATATATTAGTATATTATTACCTTGGTATGAATCATGTTTACAGGATTAACGTGTTTATATTATTATTCAATTAATTTTCAGTTAAATATCTTCATTTTTTTTTTATTAACTATCTCAGAAAACAATATGAAACTAAGCCAATAAAGGTTAGTCTAAATGGTGAATGATTTGACATTTGCTTCAATGTATCTAAGTGAATTTCTAACAACCCTTATTAGTTTTTAGCATGCGATTTTTTTAAGACTTATCTTGACCTTGAAAATGAGAACCTATTATATTCCTAAACTACCTCAATCAAGCTATTCACTAGGTTCTAAACTAATCTTAGATTTAATTTAATTTCTTTTATTTCAACGTTTTTGGGATAGTTTTACAAAATTTTGGCTGAAATCATGTACTAACCATCACTGTTTTTTGCTAAAAACGCGTGTTCTGGGCCCCGATTTAGTTTTGCATGATTTTGACAGTAGGACTCCTTTAAATATTTATATTCATCTAACTAAAACTCAGCCACAATGGATTTAAGGATAATTCTTTTACAAGCATCTGAATTTTGTTTCGATTTAATTAGAAATTTATTCGGAAAAATGATATTAGAAGCCTAAAAATCCCTTAAATTTTATTGTTGTTGAGTTAAATATTTTTTATGAGTATTGTGGCCAAAAATTGAGGAAAAATTTTTCGGGACAGTTTTTGCAAAATTTTGGCCGAAATCGTGTACTAACCATCACAGTTTTGGGCTAAAAACGTGTTCTTTGGCCCTGACACAGTTTTGCATGATCTTTGGCGCCAAGTGTCATTGAAGTATCTATATTCATCTAACCAATTCTCAGCCACATTGGACTGAAGGATTTGCTTTTAGGAGCATCTGAATCATGTTTCGATTTAATTAAGAATTAATTAGGAAAAAAATAGCAAATATGAAAATTGAAGCATCTAAAGCCCTTCAGTCTTTTTGGATTTGAATTATAAATTTTTTATGAGTTTTGTGGCCAAAAATTGAGGAAAAATTTTTCGGGAGAGTTTTAGCAAAATTTTGGCCGAAATCGTGTACTGTTACATCACAGTTTTTGCCTAAAAACGTGTTCCTGGGCCCCGACACAGTTTTGCATGATTTTTGGCAGCAAGACTCCTTAAAATATCTATTTTCATCTAACCAAATATTAGACACAATGGATTAAAGGATAAGGTTTTACGAGCATCTAAATTTTGTTTCGATTTAATTAGAAATTAATTCGAAAAATAGGAAAAATTATATTAGAAGCCTGAAAAGCCCTTAAATTTTATTGGCGTTGAGTTACATATTTTTTATGAGTATTGAGGCAAAAAATTGAGGAAAAAATTTTCGGGATAGTTTTTGCAAAATTTTGGCCGAAATCGTGTACATCTGTTTTTTTGGCTAAAAACGCGCATTCTAGGGCCCCGACTTAGTTTTGCATGATTTTTGGCAGCAAGACGCCTTAAAATATTTATATTCATCTATCCAAATCTCAGCCACAATGGATTTAAGAATAATTTTTTACGAGCATCTGAATTATGTTTCGATTTAATCAGAAATTAATTCGGAAAAATGATATTAGAAGCCTGAAAAGCCCTTAAATTTTATTGGCGTAGAGTTATATATTTTTTATGAGTATTGTGGCCAAAAATTGAGGAAAAATTTTCCGGGACAGTTTTTGCAAAATTTTGGCCGAAATCGTGTACTTGGGCCCCGACACAGTTTTGCATGATTTTTGGCAGAAAGACGCCTTAAAATATCTATTTTCTTCTAACTAAATCTCAGACACAATGGATTTAAGGATAAGGTTTTACGAGCATCTACATTATGTTTTAAATCGAAAAAATAGGAAAAATTATATTAGAAGCCTGAAAAGCCCTTAAATTTTATTGACGTTGAGTTACATATTTTTTATGAGTATTGTGGCTAAAAAATTAGCAAAAAATTTTCGGGATAGTTTTTGAAAAAATTTGGCCGAAATCGTACACTAACTATCATTGTTTATTGCAAAAAAACGCGCGTTCTGGGGCCCCGACTTAGTTTTGTATGATTTTTGGCAGCAATACTCCTTAAAATATTTATATTCATCTATCCAAATCTCAGCCACAATGGATTTAAGGATAATTTTTTACGAGCATCTGAATTATGTTTCGATTTAATTAGAAATTAATTCGGAAAAATGATATTAAAAGCCTGAAAAGCCCTTAAAGTTTATTGGTGTTGAGTTATATATTTTTTATGAGTATTGTTGCAAAAAATTGAGGAAAAATTTTTCGGGACAGTTTTTGCAAAATTTTGGCTGAAATCGTGTACTAACCATCACAGTTTTTGGTTAAAAACGCGTTCTTGGGCCCCGGCACAATTTTGCATGATTTTTGGCAGCAATACTCCTTAAAATATCTATTTTCTTCTAACCAAATCTCAGATGCAATGGATTTAAGTATAAGGTTTTACGAGCATCTAAATTATGTTTCGATTTAATTAGAAATTAATTCGAAAAAATAGAAAAATCATATTAGAAGCCTGAAAAGCCCTAAAATTTTACTGCCGTTGAGTTACATATTTTTTATGAGTATTGTGGCCAAAAATTGAGGAAAAATTTTTCGGGATAGTTTTTTGCAAAATTTTGGCTGAAATCGTGTACTAACCATCACTGTTTTTTGCTAAAAACGCGTGTTCTGGGGTCTCGACTTAGTTCTGCATGATTTTTGTCAGCAAGACTCCTTAAAATTTATATATTCATCTAACCAAATCTCAGCCACAATGGATTTAAGAATAAATTTTTATGAGCATCTGAATTATTTTTCGATTTAATTAGAAATTATTTCGAAAAAATGATACTAGAAGCCTGAAAAACCCTTAAATTTTATTGGCGTTGAGTTATATATTTTATATGAGTATTATAGCCTAAAATTAAGGAAAAATTTTTTGGGACAATTTTTGCAAAATTTTGGCCGAAATCGTGTACTAACCATCACAGTTTTTGGCTAAAAACGCGTTCTTGGGCTCCGACACAGTTTTGCATGATTTATGGCGCCAAATTTCATTGAAATATCTATATTCATCTAACCACTTCTCAGCGACATTGGATTGAAGGATTTGTTTTTACGAGCATCTGAATCATGTTTCGATTTAATTAGAAATTAATTTGGAAAAAAATCGGAAATACGAAAATTGAAGCATCTAAAGCCCTTCAGTCTTTCTGGATTTGAATTATATATCTTTTATGAGTGTTGTGGCCAAAAATTGAGAAAAAAATTTTCGGGACAGTTTTTGCAAAATTTTGCCCGAAATCGTGTACGTTACAGTTTTTGGTTAAAAACGCGTTCTTGGGCCCCGGCACAGTTTTGCATGATTTTTGGCAGCAAGACTCCTTAAAATATCTATTTTCTTCTAACCAAACCTCAGATGCAATGGATTTAAGGATAAGGTTTTACGAGTATCTAAATTATGTTTCGATTTAATTAGAAATTAATTCGAAAAAATAGGAAAAATTATATTAGAAGCCTGATAAGCCCTAAAATTTTACTGCCGTTGAGTTACATATTTTTTATGAGTATTGTGGCCAAAAATTGAGGAAAAATTTTTCGGGATAGTTTTTGCAAAATTTTGGTCGAAATCGTGCAGTAACCATCATTGTTTTTTGCTAAAAACGCGCGTTCTAGGGCCCCGACTTAGTTTTGCATAATTTTTGGCAGTAAGACTCCTTAAAATATTTATATTCATCTATCCAAATCTCAGCCACAATGGATTTAAGAATAATTTTTTACAATTTTGCCCGAATTATGTTTCGATTTAATTAGAAATTAATTCGGAAAAATGATATTAGAAGGCTGAAAAGCCCTTAAATTTTATTGGTGTTGAGTTATATATTTTTTATGAGTATTGTGGCAAAAAATTGAGGAAAAATTTTTCGGGACAGTTTTTGCAAAATTTTGGCCGAAATCGTGTACTAACCATCACAGTTTTTGGTTAAAAACGCGTTCTTCGGCCCATGCACAGTTTTGCATGATCTTTGGCGCCAAGTGTCATTTAAATATCTATATTCATCTAACTGATTCTCAGCCACATTGGATTTAATGATTTGTTTTTATGAGCATTTGAATTTTGTTTCAATTTAATTAGAAAGTAATTTGGAAAAAATAGGAAATGCGATAATCGAAGCGTCTAATGCCCTTCAGTCTTTTTGGATTTCAAGTATATAATTTTTATGATTTTGTGACCAAAATTTTAGGAAAAGTTTTTCGGGACAATTTTTGCAAAATTTTGGCTGAAATGGTGTACGTCAACGAACATCTAAATGTTGTTTTGATTTAATTAGAAATTAATACAGAAAAAAACAATAGAAAAAACGATATTAGAAGCATTAAAAGGCATTCAATTTTTTTTGGCGTTGAGTTATATAATTTTTTGAGCATTATAGCTAAAAATTATGGAAAAATTATTCTGGTCATTTTGGAAAAATTTTAACCAGAATCGTGTAATAACCTTCACGATTTTTGCCTAATCCAAGCTCAATTTTGCATGATTTTTGACGCCAAAACTCTTTGAAATATCTATATTTTATCATATTATTTTGCAGAGTCATCAATTAGATTCAGTAATATAAGTGCCTTTTCTTCTATTTCTTGTTTTCTTTTTTGCCAGAATAAGTGCCCTTTTTCTTAATCGGGATTTTTTCTTTTAAGTAAAAATTTATTCTAATTTTAAAAAAATTGTAAGGGCAGCTAATTTTGGAAAAGTAATCAACCGCATATTGGACTAATTAAAGGCATTTTCTTTTTTTGGCTGAATTTAAAGGCATTTATTTAATCACTTAATTAGTTAATCCTAATGCGTTTATACGGTCTTAAAATTGGGCCATATAAGACAAAGTCGGGAAGCTATTAGGTCTTATAGATAACAAAATTTGTATCTATAACAAAATCAGCTTAAATGAGCATTTATTTGGCCTTTTTAGTAACAAATTGTCTATATAGACTTAAATTAGGTCTTATACAACTAAAAGGACTTTTATTATGTGCGACTGTTGGGCCTTAACTAATGGCATGGTCTTTTATTAGTGAAGTAGCTAAATGGGATCTTGTTAGGCCTTATGTACCTAAAATTTGGATTAAATGCACTTCTAATAAGCTTTATTCATAACGAAATGAGCCATTCTACTCTCTTAGAAAAATTTCGATAAATATAATTGCATCTAATAAAACATATGTAACCAACCAAACAGAAAGGAGACAAATCATACATTGAGCTATATCATATGTAATGCAGAAAAATCATATGTAATGCAGAAAAATCATGTGATATGTAGAAAAGGAGTCTCATTGAACTCCTCTTATTGGTATTTTGAGTGCTTCATGCCAAGGGTAACTTTATCTCTACAATAGTGATGCGTAAACACATTCCTTTACAAAGCTTGGCTTCTAAAATATATAATACAACCAATTTTACAATAGATTTTAGTCATTCCTAATACATCACATCTACTAATAAATAGGAATGCCGCACCACTATTATATCCATAAAATTACCTTGGAAACAACAACCAATTAGCTATAATATAAACAAACAATCACTCCATGAGCATCTCAAAATACCAATAATACTATGTATCTCCATCCAATCACAAACAACACACAAATTTGAGGTAATTTATTGGATTGGAGATACGTCCCACAACTCAATCTTCTAAGAGAGTGAGTGGGGATTAGGCCTACTAATTATAAAAACCTAAGGGAAAACATGCATTCAAGAATCATAAAACCAACAATGAATACACAGGAAAACATAATTCACCCGCATATATATTCACAATTTAAGCTTAATATTAGCCACATGCAATGGGATATTCACAGAAGCAAAAAAAAATTAGTTAATTGTAAAGATTGAATATTTAAGAATATCATAAACTTACTTCATTTTTAGCTGGCTGCTGGCCATTTACAACTTCGAATGGACATGGAGTTACTTAACAAAGCAAACAAGATGGTACACGAGATAACACACAAAGACACGACAGACACGAGGCACGAAGGTACACGAGAAGACAGAGGAAGGAAGAGGCCTCCGCAGGAGGCGAGGCCAGCAGGCACGAAGGTACACGAGAAGCCAGAGGAAGGAAGAGGAAGGAAGAGGCCTCCGCAGGAGGCGAGGCCAGCAGGCACGAAGGTACACGAGAAGACAGAGGAAGGAAGAGGCCTCCGCAGGAGGCGAGGCCAACAGGCACGAAGGTACACGAGAAGACAGAGGAAGACAGGCACGAAGGTACACGAGAAGACACAGGAAGACAGACACGAAGGTACACGAGAAGACAGAGGAAGACAGACACGAAGGTAAACGAGAAGACACAGTGGTGCTCCACATACCCATTTGAAGAAGCAGCTTCCATTTCGAACATTCCACGCTCCTCGTCGCCACAAAAATATCCTGGGGAAAAAAACAGAAAAACACACACACACACACAGAGAAAGAGAGAGAGGGAGGGAGGTAGGAAAGGGGGGGAGCAGTGTGACAAGTAGTTCACCTTCATAAAAGAAGCTCCGAAAGGAAGGAAATCTAGCCAACTACACCAATAGAGAGACAACAGCAACAGAGAGAACTGCAAAACAGAAGACACAATCAAGCAATCATCAAAAGCAGGAAAGGAAATCAGAAACAAGCAAATGGTGATACGATTCACAAGCAACAACCAGCACAATCAATGACAATCTTATACTAATTGCCAACAGAATAAAAAGAATAAAACCCAAGAAATTAATATTTAAAAGAATAAAAATTAATTTAAGAGAGAGAGAGAGAGCTCATAAAAAGAATAAAAATTAATATCATAAACAAGACACCAAGAAATCGAGATAACTTCAAGTGTGACAAGTAGTTCACCTTGATCAACTGCACCAATAGGGAAAGCGAAAACCCAAGCTCTGAAGCTCAGCTCCAATGGGGAGACAACTGCAGAAGAGAGACCCATTATCTCAGGAAACCATCAGCGAATACAGAAGGGAAACCACAGCAAGCAAATCTATGCAATGGCAACATGATTCAAAACAGTCAACATCCATGGCAAACAAAATCACAGAGCACCCAGCACAACATGATAATAATTTAAAGTCGAAAAATTATGTGGCTGCAATGTTCTGATTTGAGAGCTGTTGGGAATGCTTAGGACAATCCGCACAGTGAAAACGTGCAGGAGATCAAGGAAAGTTAGAATCTATGACTGCCAAATGCTTTAAGGAGATCAAAGAGAGCTTTGGCCCCATGATTGCCAAATGCTTTAAGGAGATCAAAGAGAGCTTTGGCTCCATGATTGCCGAGTGGACAAACTATCCATCGATTTGGAGCAAAGCTTTACCCTGCACTAAATTCAAACTGTGTAAGATGCCATTTTCCAGGTCTCAACAGGCATTAGAAAAAAGAGAGAGGAGGAAGAAGAAGAAGAAGAAAGAAACAATATATGAAACCTGAACCTGAATCTTTACTCAATCAAACTAGTATCTTTCTTTTAGAAAACTAAAAGATTAGGCAAATTACAGAATTGAACATAAACAAACAAAGAAGTTTTGGCATATTCAAGCAAACCATGTAGAGCACAAAATTTTAAGAAAATAGAAAACAAAAGTCACCAAACCTACCCAAAACAGAAAACAATTAAGAAGTATTAAGAAAGCATATCATTAAAAATAGGGAAGGAACAAGAGGAAAGGGATATTGAAAAGTCATCTCATATAAAGATTGCCTTCACATTAAACTTCACATGCATTCACATGCAAAATGCAAAGGAACTACCACATGGAACTTTAGACAACCCTGAAGATTCATTTTCCCATTACAATACCAACATATTAATCAGCTCAGATGTTAATATTACCTGAGCAGGCATTCCTCCTCCGGGCCAGCATTCTCTCCCTGCTTGCCTTGTCCTTAGCACGCTTGGCCTCAAACAGATCAGCAGGTGTCTTCTATCTTGCCTTCTCAGCTGTGGAATTGTTGATGCTTTCCATCAAAACACGCTTGCTCTTGAACACATTACCCTTAACCTTCATGAACAAGTCATGGTACATGTGCTTGTCAATCTTCTTTGATTCCCTGTACTGATGAAACAGGCGCCTTAATAAACGCATTATCCTCATCCAGAGTATCTTAATTGGCAACCTTGAAGCCCAGGTACCCTTCCTCTTACCTGAAAATATTTAGATGACAATGTTATTGCCAGTTGACTTTAAGGAACAAGGGAACCCAATGATGCATATATACTACTTAATTATTGATTTATAATACCATAGCCAGAGTGTCAGCACTTTCTCTTAGCCTCGTTCATTCTGTGCGCACGAGAATGGTAGTGAATCTTGGAAGACTTCCTGATGATAAAAAAAAACCATCTTTCACCAGTCTCTTTATGTTCTGCACTGCAAACAATTACCAAAGTATTAGCAGACACATCAAAAGAATGAGCCAAAAATAGAACAAACATCTCAAATTAAAGCTAAATAAAAAAAGTATGAAGCTACTTCAGAGTGTAGACATGGATGAATTCAACAAAAGATTCATCTGAACAAGAATTGGACTGATCCGAAACCGCACAAATAAATAGTAAAACATAATCCAGAGCTCTTTAACTTATTTTACAAAATTTTTATCAATTACTTAGCTACTGTAGTTACTAGCTAGGAGTAGGTAGAAATTCAGATCCCAGATCTATCATTTCCTCCCCTATGTTTTCAGAGAAACGAAACAAGGCCCAACCATCAAAGATGAACAATAACAACAACAATCTATATTCCAAATGATTTGACAGATATAAATTATATTTAGAAATAAAAAGAACTAGAGAAAAAAGAGAGAGAAAGAACTTACTGGAGTTGGCCATGGAGATTTCATTAGGGTCAAGCCAGAACTTGTCACGGCCGCACTTGAGAACGCTTGAAGCGAGCCGCCTCTGAAGTTTCAAAGGCACCATCATCGGTTTCCCTTCTTCTTGTCTCCCTCTCTGGGTGTGTCTCCGTGAAAAAATAGACATAGCTAATGCATCTGGAAAAATTCAGACTAATGACACAATATCTGCAGACATCTGCGGTTGCAGTAATTGAACCAATTCCAAATCTGCACATAGATCCAGAAGTAATCATAAGAGTCTTAAAACACAACTGAGATGAGACACAATACCTAAAAGATGAAATCAATAAGACACACACCTGCTTAGCTCAAGTACAACCCTTAAAGCAGAAGACAACTGCACCTATTTCAATTGCAGATCCTCCAAGATAACCAAGTTCCCAAGTCCAGGTGGCAAAGGTTAAGAAACCAGGTTGCTTTAACTCCTGAACATTCCAGGTCAGTTTTTCAGAGAAGGTTAACAGAATGAAAGGTAATTAACTTTCAAACATCTCAGCTCCACATTAACATCCTATAATAATAACAAGGATAGCAATCTTGAATTAAGACACATCAGTACATGATAAGCATATTGCTATCCTTGGCTATAGGCTATTAGGATTAAAAACATAAAATTTATAGAAGTAACATATCCACAAATTTTGTGTCAAATCAATTAACTCACTAACTCCTTGTGCCTTTCATCAGGGTCATATACAGTTTAAACAGAATAAAATAACCCAAACCCGTAAAATATAACTGAAAACAGTAAATTCAATTAAATAATTTCAGTAAAAAAATGAAACAAACATATTATGTAGTTACTAAATAAGAACCCTTTAAAGAGAGAAAAAAGTTCAGTTCCCTAAGCATTCACCCATACAAAGTGAATCCCCTAAACATCTCAAAAGAATCATCTGCAGAAAGGGATTCAAGATTATTAAGTTGGTTCAAATTCTAAAGCAATAGAAGAACTTCCCAAAAGAATGGGAGGGAACTAAAAAAAACACAATCAGGAATGGAGTGCACATAACTCGAATGAAAATCAAGATAAGGAACTCAAAACAATCATCCCAACAAGTACCTGTACCATCCAAGTCTTGCCTCCACGACCATCATAATCACCAATGAATGAGGTAGAAGCATCTATATGGGTGCAATAATTTGCACCAATTCCAAATCTGCATGAATCTGCAAGAAGTAACCAAAAAAATCTTAGAAAACAAGTGAGATAGAGACGCAAAATTTTGCCTTATATTTTTCCCCTTAATGAAAAATAAATAGAACCACCAAGGCAAACAAACACATTATCTTTAACCATGAAGAAAACTCCTGAGCGGCAAGAGTATTCAGGAATTCCTTTTTATTTTTTTTTATCTTTTTTTACTTAACAGAGCTAGCATATGCTGGCTTACCATGTATGGAATCTTTCCTTGCAAGATGCTTTAGCAACATTAGATAGTTGCCTTTCATCCACTTGAGTTTCTGAAAGCATTTGAAGTAGATAAATTTTAGACGAAAAACTACCTAGCTTGAAGCTCATTATGGTCCAGTAAACTGCAACATAGGCATAAAATTGGTTACTCTATTGGTGCAGCTATTAGATAGAGTTAAAACTAATGTGCATGACAGGTGCAAACATAATGTTAAATCCCACCATTGACTGGTTAAATGGAAACACTAAATGTATAAAAAGTACTGAAACATGTAAGATTTGGAGACTACTCTACTGGTTTAAGTATGAGGCATAGATTTATGAATACATATACAAACATATAGCCCCTATAGGCATGCTTACACTTGCAACTGTGTTTGCATGCATTTAAAATTACCTTAATGGAAGACTATAATAGGAAAGACGTGTTTGCTCCAATGCCATTAACTTGACAATTAGTTAGAGGAAAAACCAAGCCATTGCCAACACATCATCATATACCGGTCCACGATGAGCCTTAGCCTGCAGAATAGCACCATATAAATAATATTTTCAAGGAGAAAAATACTAAAATTTACAGAATTAATAATGCAATGATTTCGGTCCTAAAGAAATAATGGTGAGAATTAAAATAAGTTACAAATACAAATTAGTGTCCAAGTCTAGTCAGACTAAAGACATCAGGTAGCTTTTTAGTACCTTTCACCATAACAAGAAAAATAACGCCATAAAATTAAAATATAAAAACGAAGATTTAGTGATGAATTAAAATAAAAGGCGGAAAAGAAGAAATGGAAAAGACCTTGAGTCAACGGCTTCTGACTGGACGGTCTTCTCGACCTCATCGACTACACTGGAGTCATCGACGCTGGATAAAAAAGGAAGAGAGATACGGGAAAAAAAACGAATCGGGATTTTTAGGCTAGGGTTCTTGATCTTTGGAGGAAAAAAAAAGGAAGAGAGATACGGGAAAAAAAAAACGAATCGGTAAGTGGAAAGAAACGTCGAGGAGAAAAACAAGGATTTTTTTTTAAATTGTTTGGCCGCCGGGAGGTGGTGGTCGGAGGGAGAAATGCTGGCGACAGCTGAAAAGCTAGAGAGAAGCCAAAGAGAAAAAGGAAGAGAGAGAAAGTGAAAAAGAAGAAATGAGAAGAAAAGAAAAATTAGGGTTATGTATAGTAGAAGCCACAGGTGACTAAAACGCTTCGTTTTGGCTTTTTCTTCAAAAAAAACAACAAGGTTTCAGTTTTGTTTTTTCCAGCTGGCCCAATAGTTTTTGGAGTTTAGAGACAAACAACCATTGTAACATTCTTTTTTTTTTGGGTTAACAGTTTGCCCCCCAATATACGTTTAATTTTTGTGAAAAAAGAAAATGAAAATCAATATTAATTTAACATCGAAATAAAATATTGTAACCTTAGTGTAGTAGTAGTATTCGGCCAAAAAAAAACCTTTAGTAGTATTAGTATTTAAACATATGCAAAAACTAATAATATCATTTTAATAATATATAATAATATGATATTAAAAGCATTAAATGATTCATGTTAATGCAATTTAGAAAATATAAAATTTACCTGTGGTCAGAGGCATTAAGTTGCAGATCCTCCACAATACATCACCAAGTTTAAAGGCAACAGGTCCAGTCCAGAAAACAGGTTGTTTTCAGTGCTTCTGAACATTGCAAAAGGCAAATCAGTTATCAGAGAAGGTTAACAAAATGAATTCTTATTACAAAGCATTCAAGCACACATTCATATCATTTTCACACACTGCCAGTCCATCATACAGCCACATCATCAATCAATTTATAATTGATTACTGTAAGTATTGACTATTTTATTAGTTAAATAAAGGTTTTATTCAAGTTCCTTCCATTCTATCTATTGTGCCACACAACATTGCAATTGCAAGCTGAGGGAAGGAGATTACATTTGTTTTGGTAAATTTCCATTATCTTAAGAATTCAAATGTTGAGTAATGTCGCTATATATACATGTTTACTCCATGTCTTTTTGTTCATTTCAAAGCAATCTAACCACATGATATTTGCTTGACAAAAGAAATCACAAATAAGAGAGAAAAAAGAAAACAGCAATTTGCTTGAAATAAGCACAATAGAATTAAACACAACGCTAGTACATAAAATTATGACTTATATAATGAGTGAGACTGAAAGTTCTTAATTAGAACCTGAAAGCACTTATCTATGATGCATGCGAAGAATGGTTACTAAAGAACTAACAGGAAACAAACAGATCAGAAGAATTACTGATTAAAATGTAATTTTGGAGTTGACTATCATACAATACATAGTAGTTTGCTTAAAAATCTGCTTTTACTCGAGTCATATCATATAATACATAGATCACTTTCATTAGCTAGTTCAGTTCTCATCATCTTGCTCACCTTATTGTTGGAACGTGCATATGCAATCAACTGCTTGGTGTCTGATTCAGGAACACCTTCAGCAACTATAGCAACAACTTGAAAAATTGGCTGTTTCAGAGCAGCCATTGATGAAGCGGCAGGACTGCAAGTAAATAAGACACAAATCATTAATATGTTTATGTATACAGCACGAAAAAATGAAGACTATTGTCAAAATGATGCAAAGTTAATAAAAAAAAAAAATCAGTAGTTGGATGTGCAATACATGCTGCCTCAATGCTGCAAAGTATATCAATTCAATGGTTAGTAACTTAGTATACATAAGTTTGGAGAAAAGCAAGTTCACTGTTTAAACAGCCATGTAGCGTTATCTTAATCTGTAACTTAGGTGCTATGTATTACTGAATGTCCTTTCACATGATGCAATTAGATTGTTGAATACATCAACTAACTGTTTACAACTCACAAGAGCAATAAACAATGATCGCCATATACAAGAGACAGAACAGAATAGCCAATGTGAAGCTAAACCAAGCTACAGAATCGAAGACCATCTATCATCTGATTTTTCAGCGGTAAGGGAAGTAAATTTTCTAAGAAAATAAAACTACACCTATATATTTATCCATATAAGGTAATGGATTATCATCCTACAACGGCAGAATGTAAGAGCTTTATGACAGGCTATATGCTAGCCACGTGTCTTTAAGAAAGTTATTTTAATGATAATCCAATGATGGCTTCCTCACTTAACTCTTAAGCATGGTGAGCATAAGTTTCACTTTATGGAGTAATACACTTTGTAGAGCCATCATAGGATGATTATCAATAAGGTAACATGTCATAAAGTTCATTAACATATACCACTTTCAAGACACAGATTAGAATTTATGATCTATAAACAGAAACGGAAGAGAAGATCATATCTTACATAGAATGTACGGGGATCGCAATTTCCTCTTGACCAAAGAAGAGTTTCTGAAATCCTTCAGAATAGGATCAATGATACCAGCAATAGATGGTGTTTCCCTGATGGCTGATTCCCTCCCTACAAATTCGAAAATAATCAATCACATAAGGAAAAAGAAAACCAGTACCAATCACAAACGAAGCAGAAAACAACTTAATTCAAACATCTCTGATAATGTTCTTCTTGAACAGCATAACTACAAATACTGAATCAGAAAAAATAAAACGAAATGATCGATTATCCATACCACAAAGGCAGTCGAAATCAAGCATCAGTTAAATTGGGAGTTGCTTGTAGTTGTAGAATAAAGCGTTTAGTCAGTGGCATAGCCGCTGAAATTTTAAGTCCCTGGAGGACGATCACCGCCTTATTTGGCTTCAGGAACTTCACCACGGCTTCTGCTCCTCCTCTCTACTTTTCTTCTTTTCTTTTTTCAACAGAAATGATCAAATCACATACTATAATGCCCAGAAGTAACACCACATGGAACAGATTCAAATCTGTCCTTAAAATAAAAGACATTATAATACCTCAATAAATGACAAATCCAATAAATTCCTAAGCTCGGTGAAGAACCACTTGTTCTGTCTGGTCTTGAGCCTTTCTTCAAACCTCTCCTTAGTAGCATTACAAGCAGCAACTTTCTTGTCCTATGTCTGAAGAGCATTGACAGTAACCACGTCTTTCAAGTCCACATCAAGGGTGTAACGCGTGGGCATCCAATGCTGAGAATTCATGAGCTTGATGAAGCACTTGAGGTGAGATTCCTTGGCTGCCTTCTTGGCAAAGTCCTAGCGGATGACCTTGCTTGGATACTTCTTAATTTCTGCAACCAAACACTGAATGAACAGGCAGAAAAGAAGATACACATCATGAAACTTCTCCATAAAAATGTATGCATAAGAATCATCCTCAAACCTGTTATAGAACTAAATTACATTCGTAAAACATAGAGTATAAAATAATCCCTAAATCGAATCAAAGTGTTCGCAGACTATACAGAAAATCAAAATCCCTAAATCTGCAACCGGAACCCTTGAAATGAACCTCTACTCGTCAATTAAAACCTTTAATATGAGAAAAAATCCTCTTTCTAGCTTTCATTTCGCTATCGAAAGAAACGAGAAAAAAAAACTGATATCGGGGCTTTGTTCGATACTTAATGGATAAAGACGAAAAATAAAACCCTACCATTCTCACATGAACAAGAGGTGCAACACCATAAAAGGAAAAGAAGCCACCTTCTCTTGTCTTGCCGCTGGTCTCGGTCTTGGATTCTCCATTCTCGACGATCGCCATTTCTGAAAAAATGAAAACAAAACAAGTTTTGCTCTTTCGAATTTCGATCAGCGTAAAAGTACAACGATGGACTCATAGGCTATTGAGTCGCTGTTCAATGGACCCAAAAGCCCAATCTATTACTGCTCGCCGAAAAACAAAATCCAATTGCTAAAACAGTGTAGTTGGGCCTATTTACATAGACTCTTCTTAACAAGTCAGTTCAGCCCACCAATAATTGGGCTCAATGGACATCCAGATTACTATTTCCAAATGGCGGAATTAAATGCCTACTTGTTGATTTTAAAAAAACGAATTAAATTAACCTAGCAAAAAAATGAATTAACTTGATTGAAAATTACTAATCTACAATTTTATAGTTTTCGGATCAACTTTTGCAAAATTTTAGTTGAAACCCGTGTATTAACCATCACGGTTTTTGACTAAAAACGTGTTTTTAAACCCCAACTCTGTTTTGCATGTTTTTTGGCACCAAGTCTCATTGGTACATCAATATTCATCTAATCAAATCTCAAGCACATTGGATTTACAGAACTGTTTTTACGATCATCTGAATCATGTTTCGATTTGATTAGAAATTAATTTAGAAAAAATATGAAAAACGATATTAGAAGCGTGAAAAACCTTTCAATCTTTTAGGCGTTAAAATATATTTTTTATAAGTATCGAGGTCAAAAATTGAGGAAAACACTTTCGGATCAATTTTTGTAAAATTTTAGCCTAAATCGTGCACTAATCATCACGTTTTTTACTAAAATGTGTCTCGAGACCCCGGCTCTGTTTTGCATAATTTTTGTCGCCAAGTCTCATTGAAATATCTATATTCATCTAACCAAATCTTAGACGCATTGGATTTAAGGATTTGTTTTTACAAACATCTGAATAATATTTCAATTTAATTAGAAATTAATTCAGAATAAATAATAAAAAATACTATTATAAGCGTAAAAAAGTCTTTTAATATTTTTGGCGTTGAATTGTAAATCTTTTATGAGTATCATGGCCAAAAATTGAGGAAAATTCTTTCGGATCAATTTTTGTAAAATTTTAGCCGAAATCGTGTACTAACCATCACGGTTTCTGGCTAAAACCGCGTCCCGAGACCTTCGTTGGTTTCCGTTCAGTTAAGAGTAGTACGGTGCGTTTTGGTAATTCACTAATTTCCTGCCACGTGTATTTGTTTTCGGGTTATTTTTTTCTATAATAACATAAACTAAGGTTCTGTTTGTTAAATTAAGTACTGAAAATTTAAGCACTGAATCTTTATGCCTACTGAATTTAATACTGAATTTGTGGTGAAAAAACTGTTTGATAAGTTACTTAATGTGAAATTTAAGAAAAATATTTTTGTTTATATTTTTGTATGAAAATATTTAAAAAATACATTGGTAACAATTAAAAGGAAAGAATTATTGATAAAAGGAAAGAACATAACATTAATATTTAAATCTTTCCAGAAATAATATTGTTGAATAGAAAAAGTAACCTTAAACCTACTTTTTATTTCCAATACTTTTTCATTGAAAATTTTAAATTAAGTGATTTTCTAATCTTAATTATCAAATGTATTGAAAAAATTAAATAAAACATTGAAATTTTTCATTTTCAATGGTTTAAAAATTTTCAATGGTTTATCAAACAGCTCCTAATCTTGACTATGCCAGAAAAAAACTAATCTTGATGTTGAGACCAAATTTCGGTCCGACCCAAAATCGCGAGGCCATGAATATATCCGAAAGGACGAAAAATATCTGAAACGCGGCGTTTGACAGAAAGGACCAAAAATATCCGAAAGGCGTTTGAACTCCAAATTTATACTCACGCCTACCGCTAGAGAGTCTGGACGCATTTCGAGCTCAACAGACTACAGGTAACTCTTCTGTCTATTTTGTTCTTTCTTGAAATAGGAAATTTTCTTCAGCTTTTTTTTCTTTGGTTATCCATAATACTCAAAATGGTTGTTTCTCGGTTGCCTGCCTCTAGTTTAAGTGTTTAACCTTTTCCATTGAGTTTCATATATTGTTTGGCGTTGGCATTGCTCTCCAACCGTTTGATGAAATGCTTCACTTAACAGTGGGATGACTTAATATCTATCATTTAAATTGAGATTAGTTCCGTTACATTTAATCTTTTGTTATCAAACACATACACATTCGAAATCCATCTAACATGTTTTAATTTTCGTAGATTAGTATCTTAGTTCATGAATCATGAGTTCTGTTTTACATAGTTTTTGATTGGTTTGTGTGAGCATGTTTCGAAGCTAGGTGTGCATATAATATTTCTATCAATATAGCTCTGACCTTTTATTGTCTTGAACTGAAACTGCAGCCTGGCATTCGGTTTGCAAAGAAGCTTTTTTGGTAACCCTTGAGTGTCAAATGTTATTGAGTTGAGCTATTGGAAACAAGGATTTTTTTTACTTGCTCGTTAATTAGCAAAGATGCCAGCATTAGCCTCAACAAGGCTGCTTCTAGTTTTTGGAGAATCATTACCCTGTTATAGGTTTACTAATTTGTCTAGGAAAGTTTGGAGTCACACCAATGTACGATTTGTGAGTCAGGTTAATCGTGATGATGGGCCTCTAACTCTCGCCAGCCTTAATTTCAAGAGTGAGTTTGAAAAAACAAACAAGAATAAAGCAAATAAAGTTGAAAGGCTCAGTGTTCCTAATGAAACACCCAAAAGTAAGTTGAGGGCGGTTGGAAGCAACAGTGGAAAAGCAGTTAAGGCAGTTGGGGTGAAAAAAGCATTAGAAATTGAGTCGGCACCTTTTGCTGCAGAATCATTTCCTGAGCTCGGCCTCCCACCTTTGTTGTTAGAGAGGTTAGAGACTGCAGGCTTCACAGTTCCGACTGATGTTCAGTCTGCGGCAGTTCCAACCGTTCTCAAGGGTCATGATGTTGTCATTCAGTCTTACACAGGCTCAGGGAAAACATTAGCATATCTCCTTCCCATACTTTCTGAAGTAGGCCCCCTAAAAAAGAAGTCTCCGAATGGTGAGGCTGAATCTGGAAAGAAAAAGGAGATTGAAGCAGTTATCGTGGCTCCCTCCAGGGAACTGGGGATGCAAATTGTTAGGGAGGTAGAGAAGATACTAGGTCCTGCAGACAAGAGAGTTGTTCAACAGCTCGTAGGAGGTGCAAACCGATCAAGACAGGAAGAAGCTTTAAAGAAAAACAAACCAGCAATTGTTGTCGGCACCCCTGGCCGAATTGCAGAGATCAGTGCAGCCGGAAGGCTTCACACTCATGGCTGTCGATTCTTAGTTTTAGATGAAGTTGATGAGCTCCTTTCATTTAACTTCCGGGAACATATGCACCGAATATTGGAACATGTTGGTAGGAAAGCGGGTGCTGACCCCCGTGGCTCACCTGTTAAGCGGGCTGAGCGTCAGACAATTATGGTGTCTGCTACGGTTCCATATTCAGTAATAAGGGCAGCTAGGAACTGGGGGTGTGACCCTCTTCTAGTTCAAGCCAAAAGGGTCATGCCACTTGAATCTGTTTCTCCTGCTGAACCTGTTAATATCTTAAAGTCTTCATCCACTTCAGACTCAAGTTCAAGTATGCAGACCCAGGCTGCATCACAAAGCCTACCACCTGCTTTAAAACACTACCATTGTGTCACAAAATTACAGCACAAGGTTGATACATTGAGAAGATGTGTTCATGCACTTGATGCCAAGTCAGTGATAGCCTTCATGAACCATACAAAGCAGCTAAAGGACGCTGTCTTCAAGCTAGAGGCTCGTGGAATGAAAGCAGCAGAGCTGCATGGTGACCTTGGCAAGCTTGCAAGGTCAACAACTTTGAAAAAGTTCAAGGATGGGGAATTGAGAGTTCTTGTGACAAATGAACTTTCAGCAAGGGGTCTGGATGTGGCAGAATGTGACCTTGTGGTTAATCTGGACTTACCCACCGATTCTATCCACTATGCTCATCGAGCTGGCCGAACAGGTCGGCTTGGAAGGAAAGGTACTGTGGTAACCATCTGTGAGGAGCCAGAAGTGTTTGTGGTGAAGAAGCTGCAGAAGCAGCTTGGAGTCCCCATTCCAGCTTGTGAGTTTACAGAAGGCGAACTTCATGTCATTGAAGAAGAAAAACCTTTAGGGGCTGCAAGGTGATATGCTCAGTATCACATTTGAAGATTAACCCAGACCTTTGTCCTCTTCCTTTTGTTTACCTCGCTTATAGTGTATAGAGGATTGTTTTGTGACCAAGTGAATATCTTTACCAAATACTCAATTGTAACTTTATGCTTTCATTTATATTATCTTCTTTCCTTTTTCGGGTTGGAAAACCAGGATATATATTCTGATGAATTCGAAGCATATTTGAAATATGGAATACCTTTCGATGCACGTTAGGCCATACACGACTCTAGTTGAGTTGAAGGGTGTCTAGATGACCCAACTTTCTGTGTTGAATTGTATACTTGCTATTTTGTCTACTCCTAATGTGCTTTCAATAACTGGTTAGGAACTCGTGATTACTCCAACAAAGGTGAATTAAAGAAAGGGCCATGAATTGTCAATAACGGCAAGAAAAATACTTTTTTTCCAGTCTTAGCTTATTTGTCAAAGTTATTACTTTTTGACATCTTTGTTTAGGTAATAGTAATATAGACTAAACCATTCAAGCTATGGAGAGCCATAAGACCCAAAAAATTGGAAAAGGAAAACCCCCCAAGAAACAATAACATTCAATCATATAATTACAACTCATCCGTAGATTACAAGTCCAACTTATTAAACTCTGAAGGATAGAAGTACATACAATACATGAAACACTATGTTCTTCTGACTCTTTACAGATGCTATCTATATTACAATAGTCGTTTGAGCAACGAAGCAAGAAGCATCACCAGGCGATTCTCTTGAAAAGCTTGTAGCCAGATAAAAGAGCACAAATGGCAATAACAACAAAAGCTGCAAAGGACATGCTAGTTGATATTATGGTTCCCTTCCAAACTGATTCGGTATCTTTTGTCTGTCGAATGATTGGTATTGCTGCCGAAAAAGATGAGACGAGAAGGTAACCCATCAGCTGTTACAGGGCAAACCATGAATTAGCAATCGTCACACAAACAAAAACTAGTACTTCAAAAGAAGATTAAGAGAGTGAACTTGCCTGGTCGACGACAAAGCTAAGGTAGTCTGAAGTCATATCTGAGATCAGAATGCCTCTGTGAGCAATGTCACAGATACCCTTAAACAGTTGGAAAGCTGCATACAGGAAAGCTAAAATGGCTACAATGAAGCAATATCTGCATGAATACAATATAAGTATCTTGTTTAATACTTCAAGACTAAACTCTGATAATTGAAATTTGACCATATAAAGAGAATTGAGATAAAGGGTTAATAACTAAGACAAATATTTCATTATGCTTACATTAGTTCTGGGTTCTGAGTGAAGCTAGGAGATCCTTGACCTTTCTTCTTTGCCGACGGAGCAGCAAGTGAGAGAGCTGAAATAAAGGAGAAGAGAAGCGCCAAGGATCGAAGGAAGAGATAGGAATTATGTAAGGAAGGTCTGGAACTCAATCTTGTAGAAGCCACTGAGAAAGAGAAAGGCGAAGGGGTTGGAAATGGATGCTGCTGAGACTGAGAACTAGCTGCTGCAGGCGAAACACCAGCCATGATCCTACAAGCAATGGCCAATACATTTTCTCTTTCTTCTTTCACCGGTTCCTTCATCTGCTCCATTGTTCTTTGCTTGAAGCTTCCTCAAGCTTGGCTTCTTCTGATAAATATTGGGAACCCTTTTAAACTGATCTTTGATTTGTATATTTGAGTTTGACTGACCCCTGAATATCAGATTCTTCAAATTCTTAAACTCTATAATAAATAATTTCCTGGAGTTTCAAGGGAGTTTCCTGTTATAAACGGTTGGCAGTTTGTTTGACAGATTTACAAGAAATTTCATAGCTGACGTTTGTAAGCTAGAGCATGTTGATTTAAGAGTGGCAAGTGGGATGATCAAGCTTTCGAGGAAGCTTGTTATATAGATAAGATTTGTAGGCTAATGAGTAATGACTGCCCAAATTTTCTAAACAAAATATGGTGACTGAAAGGGATTTGCACAGGTCAACTCTTTATAGTTAAAAAACCTTTTATTTAAAATTCTATAATAATCATCTTTTTTAACAATTGAAAATGATCTTTCTAACCCATATCATAATTCCCAAAGAGCAAATTTGTTGCTCAATGTAACATGAGAAATTTAAAACGTTGACAAGTTTTGTACATTTATTCTCCTTATGAGAGAGAGAGCTTTGGGAAGGAGGGAAGAAAATAGCATGTTTACTGTTTAGGAAAAGAAAAACTCAAGGCTTTGATTGAGGCTTTGATTGATATCCCCATGGATTGTTGCTTGCCCACTTCCATTGGTCCCTGCACATCTCCGCTACACCATATTTTGCCCTGCAAAACAACAAAAGTTTACCTCAACATCACCACACAAAACTCCTTAAGCACAGCTCTCACTTGTGGTAAAGATTTTCAAGATATCTTTTTTATGCTTAAGCATCAACTGAATCTTATCCAATGATTTCTAAAATTGTTTATATGAATGATAATAAATTGATCATTGGTTTATGGATTGCTGCGATCGGTAGAAATTTGAAAGATTATTATGTTATCCCAATCAAATAATTAAGATAGGAAAGAGATGAGAATTATAAACATACTTCCAACCAAGTTCTTTTTTAGCTTTCTCAGTAGAAGCATAAACAGCTGTAGCATCTCCAGGCCTTCTAGGGCATAGTTTAATGGGGATTTTCTGCAATATTTTCAGCAGCAGCAATTTAAAAATTATGTGAGAAGAGCGAGAGAGAAATATAAGGGGGAAGCGGAAGACAGAGAGAACATTAACCTTTCCAGAAGCTTTCTCAAAAGCAGCAACCATTTCAAGCACAGATGTACCACAACCTGTTCCTAGGTTATAGGCAACACAACCTAAAAGAACAGACGAGTTTAAAAACAGCACCATCAATTTGCCAAAAGGAACAACCGGCGATTTTCTCATATGAATAAATCGATAAACACAAACTCAATAAGATTAAAAACAGAAATCTTAAATTGATCACCTATATCCGGTGTACTAAAAAGTTTCCTTAGTGCAGCAATATGACCATCTGCTAAGTCCATAACATGGATGTAGTCTCGGATCTGTGAACAAATAAGCAATCTCATTTAGCATAAAGAACCTCAATTTAT
Organism: Corchorus olitorius; assembly: GCA_001974825.2. Classification (NCBI taxonomy): domain Eukaryota; kingdom Viridiplantae; phylum Streptophyta; class Magnoliopsida; order Malvales; family Malvaceae; genus Corchorus; species Corchorus olitorius. The sequence continues at coordinate 26,772 of AWUE01022394.1, forward strand.
GTTGTTATTAATAACTTTATTTTCTATGTATGGTATATGAATTAAACATATATAATCCCTAGCAGGCGCATAAGATGAAATTTGCAATGTCTCCACACAACAAGAGCAAAAAGCCTTACACTAATTCATGTACATGAATTCCTCTTTATTCAACATGGAATATTAGCTTGTATAGAAACATACCGCACTGCCATCTTTAGTTGGATAATCATGACCATATACATTAAGTTCGGGCAACCGGCCAACAGCCACTTGCTGTATGTAAGGCATGAGATTGTTTGGGATGCCCCTTGGATCTTCACCAATCTTACCACTCTCATGAGCAGAGACAGGATTGAAGTACCGCAGTAAAATGATACTCCAATCTGGTTCCGCCTTCTGAATGTCTCGTGCAATTTCTTCAAGGAAAAGCTGGTGAAATTTACAGAAAAAGGATTCAGTATAAAACCCAGATGGTTTATTCAGCTTAAGACAAAGGTGTAAAACCTTTATGACCTAGATATGAAGCTATTTACCTTGGTCCGTCCATAAGGATTCATAGCCTTTAACTCAAAGTCTTCAACACATGGTATCTTTTCAGGTTGGCCATAGACAGTTGCAGAAGATGAAAATACCATCTGTTTCGCCGCAAAACGAAAAAGTATAATATCATATTAGCAGTGGCTGATGCATATGCAAAAACTTTGACCTTACTACCTTAGGAACTAGTAATTTATCATTTTCCTTGTATCAGTTGAAATGCTTAAAGATTCTAACCTTTTTACAGTTATGTTTGGCCATGATCTCATATAGATTGATGGTACCAATCAAGTTATTGTCGAAATAACGACGGGGATTAGCAACACTTTCTCCAACAGCCTTAAGGCCAGCAAAGTGGATAACGGCATCAAACCTACGACATTTGTTAAATCCATACAAGTCAACTCACAAGTCACAACATGAGTCAAATATAAAATACATTTAAAATCATTTCCAAACGTTACAGAACAATTTCAAAGCAAAATAAATATCAAGATAAGTATTCAACTTTTAATAAATGCAAGATACTAATGTTTGGGACAAATTTAATCATAACAGCAATGACCTAACTAAATTTAACTAAATTGTGGATAATTCAGATTCATAAGAAACCCAAGCATTCAAAGCCAGAAGTATTGAATATCCAGTGAACTTACTTTGTCTTGGAGAAAAGCTTTTCCAAGTCCTCCCTTTTCCTCAGATCACCCTGTAACCAAACACCAGCAAAACCTTGATTAGTCTCAAAGGAATAAAGAAAACCCCTTGATCACAAATCCTAAACCCAAGAAAAAAAAACCCAAATGTATGATCACAATAATAAAAAGAAACACACAGTAAAGACTCAAAGATTCCATTTTTGGTGGAAGAGATGAAGAATTTCCTACCAAATTGAAGTCAAGTTTCTTAGAGAGCTCTGGACCCACCAATTGCTTAACCCTTTCAATAGCTTCCATACAAGAATTATCAAAATTGTCAATAATTGAAACTCTAAAACCTCCATGGAGAAGCTGAACCACGGTGTGGGTGCCAATGAACCCAGCTCCACCAGTAACAAGAATAGTCTCTTGACTCTTTTCTGAAGAACCCATTTTGTAAAACAGATGAAAAAGATTAGAAAGAGATATTTCTTCTTGGTATTTAGAATTCAGAGAGGAGAGAAACAGGGAGCCTGGGGACTGGGGTTTTCTGTTTTCAAAGATACTTATATTTTTCTTGAAGAGACGAGCAAAAAAGCAAACAATTTTGGAAGCATTTAAGTTTGGAAGAAGACGTGTTTGAGAAAATCAAGGAAACTATCTTTTTGAAAAGGGAAAAAATGGATAAGAATTTAGAATTGGCATAAAAAAGGCAATGATTGTGAAGTGAACAGAAGAGGTTCTAGCTACTATGTAACATGTTACGTTGATAAAAGTGTTAAAAGAGAAATCTCAGTCGGTCTCTCGGTCGTAATTTGATTTTCGGTAGTTACTGTCTCGGCTCTTTTCGCGCGCTTTTAATAGCTGAGTAACAGAGGAAAGTTTACCATTTCAAAGCCCCACCAATCTCAGTATTTTTAGATATTTTGGAGCACTAATTACGAACAAGAAGGATTAATAATCCCAATTTTCCCAAGGGAAAATGCTTTCTTTTTCATTTTTAAGAGTGATTTGAGTAGATAAAGAGTGATGGTCCTATAGACTCGAGTCCGTGGGAGTTATCACGTAATCGAGGCTAAATCACACGTATGATCATAAATTGATGTGAATTTTAAGTTTACCCAATGTTTAGAAGTCCATATCTACCTATAAAACAAATAAAAAATTTATTTGGAGTTAAACTTCATGTTCAAATCGTATCTTAATTATTAATGTCCTTAATTGAACAAAAGAAAAATTTATTTGGTACGAAACTTTATATTGAATTTCTACCTCAATAAATACAAAATTTTAAAAAATTTCACATCCCAAACTAAAATTCATTTAAAATATTATACGGGTAAACTTAAAATTCACATCAATTTATGATCATACGTGTGATTTAGCCTCGGTTGCGTGGTAACTCCCACGGACTCGAATCCATAGGACCATCATTCGTAGATAAAAGGGATTAAATCAAATCAAAAATAAATTATATGATAATTAAATAGATAATGATTAACTTTTTTCTTTGAAACCCCATCTCTATCTTTTACTTCTGTTTTTTTTTTATGAAATGATATTTTGGAAAAACATATTTCATGAAAAAATAAAAGTGAAAAATTTGAGAGACCCACCCACGTGATTAGGATATGTTTGGTTGCCGTATCTTTTTTATTGCGTAATTTTGGATAAGCAGTTTAGACCAATTTGTTAGCTGTGGGACCGAAGAAACAAACAATTCAATGCTGAAACTGAACAGTTCAGTTTGTTATCACTTATCATCTTTTTTCCAGTTTGCTTGATGATACCAAAGGGTTTTGTTTTGTTTGCAAGTGGGCTTTGGAGCTCAAATTCACAAACTTTAATGGCTTTGGCTCAAGGCTTTGGCTCAAGGCTCAAGGCTCAAGGCTCAAGTTGTTTGATTCAAGATAGAGGAAAATTCAGAACTTGGAAAACCTAATATGCATTCATTTGGCATTTACTTCTTCCAAATGAAAAAATGACAAAGTCCTTACAGTGGAATCAGAAAAGTTACCATTCCAAGCTCTTTTGTATCTTCTCTTCCTTATGATAGAAGGAGTGTTTTTGAAGGTCATTGCAGATATCCTCAATATTGATTCTGGACTACTGCTGTTGAGAATAGGACTTCCAGCAAGTTTAGTTGGTGTCGAATAGCAAATTGAACTTTTTAAATGCATATCTTCATCCTCCACAATGGGAAATATGGAAGTTTCTGAATCATTCAGCTGAGAGCGCTGCAACAAGTATTGGCTTGTGTTTTTGCTCACCTTGTCCTTGTCAACCTGACCCTGCGGATCTCGTTCGAGTACCTTAACGCGCTTATTAGCATTTCTTCTTAGGAATCCCATGTTCGAGTCATCGATAGCATTAACTGGTGTTATCTGCTGCTTATTTGCCAGGCCTGTAGACTTACACTTCCCTACCTTACTAGAGTCTGCTACCATAGCAAGTCCAAGAGCCAAATCTAAATTACATTTGGCAGAACTATGATTGACAGTGGTATTCTGATAGACCGAGATTGTTTCATCAAGATCCAGTCTGTCTTCTTTGACTTTCATGCATTTTGATGGAATTTCCAGCAGATCACTAAAATCAGAAGATCCATCTTTGTCAGTATCCATTGAGGAACAATGTGGTGAGCACAAACCCAACTTCCTCTTTAAGGTACAGTTCCAATGGTTCTTTATAGCATTATCAGTCCTGTAAATTACCAAATAGACATGAGCAACTGCGAATTGCAAGAAATAAGGAGAATCCATCATCAAATTTTACAAATGCACATTTCACATGAATTATATATAGACTTAACTTCCAGGTAAATAACTTTGCTTAGCAATTACCTTCCAGGCAGAAGCCTTGCTATTTCGGTCCACCTGTTCCCATATATTTGGTGATAATAAGCAAGAATGGACTCCTCTTCTTCTGTCCATGAATCTCTTCTTATGGATGGGTCCAAATGATTGTACCATCTGAAAATGTAAACTATTTGTTACATATATAATGAACCAAAAAAAGCTCATAGCGAATATGTAGGCCAATTATAAACCATAGCCACACTCCATTTTCCTTCCTATCATAGAAGATAGTTAAGGAAAACAGGCCATTTCTAGCCAGAAGAATTTAGTGGACTGACCTTTCTCTGCATTGCTTGCCTATGCGGCCTCCCAATAACCTTGCAATGACAGACCATCTCTTACAACCATATTTTGCCACTAACTTAGTGATGCAATCATCCTCCTGAAAGTAAAAACAGAACAGCCCACAGTCATTAATGTATCAGTTATATTTGCGAGATGAATGTATGCAAACAAGGGTTTTCATTTCTCACCTCCTTTGTCCAAGGTCCTTTTAAAACTCCAGGATCCAGGACCTTCTGCCAGCGATGCAAGCACTGGATATCTGATCTTCCAGGGACACATTCAGCTGTAAACAGTACACATTAACTAGATTTCAGAGGATAGATAAGATAACACATAGAGAGATTCATTAAGAATAAATGATCTTGACTCTGGCCAAATTAAGAAATCTTCATCTGTAGCTTATGGCACTTAGAAACATTGATCTGAAGAATGAGCTCTCAAGATCAGCAATGGGGAAAAACATGTAAAGGGGTTTGATGATTCAAATGAGTAACTATAAGCTCATAAAGACAAAAGCTAAAGCAATTTCATACCCACCTATTTTCTTCCAATTCCTTGCATTGTATTTCTTCACAGCTTCAGTCAAAAGAATATCCTGTTTATCCATTATCATGTGTTTACAAATGTCAGTAAACATTCATAAGTTCAAAATCTGCCTCATAAGAAAGAACTAAGAAGCTAATTTTCTTAATTTTCATGTATAAATGTCCATGGCCAATGTTATGGCCTCCATTGATTTCAAAGTTTTGAAAAGCCATAGCAAGTTCTAGCCTCCTAGCTAAGTAGTTAATGTAACTATAAAACATGAAGCTCTAACAAAAGGTATAAGCTTAAGCTTCTAGTGACAAACCTCTTCTTCTGACCAACCTCCTTTTCTCGCATGTCTAGTTGGACCACTTACCCTTCTGCATCTGCAATGAAAGTTCAGATTAAATGGCAAGTTTATCCCAATTGGCTAATAGTGCTATACATAGACAATTTCATGGGACATTTCCAATTTAGATTCAGAAATTGTTTCAATAAAAACATACCCTTTTAGCATAGCCGATCTTCTAGCAGTATCAGAAATGCTGTCAAGAAACGAAGAACATGAAGCTGATTTGTCTTCTTCTGCTAATCCTGAGAAGTACTTTAATTTCTCCATCTTCACTTCCACCATGATCTTCTAAACTAGACTGCCAAACAAAATCATAAGGTATAATTTCGACTTTAGACAAAGCCCACATAAAGGAAAATTTTCCCAGCAGAACATTAAAAAGCTCCAAATTCAATAAACAGCACGGAAAATGTAAACTCAGAAAACCAAATTCACTCTTTGAACATCACAACACGCGTTAATAAGAAACCGACATAAGAAAAAATCATGAACTTTAAGTTCGTTCCCAAGAAAACAGAGTAAAAGGAAAATTAAGTGGAAAGTTATTGAGGTTTACACAATCATGATTAAAATGAATAAGAATAATTAAAACATTTCCATACATTAAAATCTTTTTGGGGAAGAAAAAGAAACCCTTATTTCAGTTACGTGATCCCTTCCTAAGTAAACCAAATTAAATTCCCACGTTTTCCTACAGTTTCCTAGCAGCCAAACCCAAAGTTCTACATAACAACATCACAATCCCAGCAAGGAACCCAAATTTACGTTAAAGTAGAAATAAACCGAAAAACCTAAAATAAGAACTTCTAGGGTTTGTTCAGAACTAAAAAAGTGTACCTGAAACTTTGCTCTCTGTAAGCTCAACCGCAAAAACAGAAAAAAGCTACGGTTTTTTTCGAATGTAAAGAAGAAAATGCAGGGTTTAAAGGAACAGTAAAATATAGTAAAGATTTTGGACAAAAATTTTCTGGGTTCTTGCTTTTTTTTTTTCGCGGAGATTGATGAAATGGAAAGTGAAGTAGCGGGAAACTATAGGAAAGGGTTTTAAAGAGGAGAAGATCCTTGTAACGGACTTTAATTCCTGTCTTGTCTTCTCTGAGAAGCGAAGTTTGAGAGAAGCTTACGTTAGAAGTTTTAAAATCATGAACGGTTAATTATAACGTTAACGACGCTTTTGTTTATTTTATAAACAGAAACCGTTTGTTGTCCTTTATAATAAAGGATTTTGTGTTACTTAATTGGGCTACGAATAAGAAGCCGGATCAACTTGAGTCCATTAAAACGGCCCATTTTTTTAGAGTTTGCGCTAAGACATCACAAGCTACAGCAAGGCCCAAAATTCATTATATTGGGTTCAAATTAATTAATTTGGAGGGGGATGTGGCATTACTTAATTAATGAATTACTAGGATGGAAAGCTCCCTGCCTCATTCCATCCCTTTTGCTATTGAAGTTTTATCAAGTAACATTTATACAAGAAAATAAAATAAAAAACTTATCTAAATACAAGGTTTAATTCTAAATTAAAAATAAATATTTATTTAAAGGATTGGTTCTAAATATTAATATATCCCTATAGAGTTTGAATGAATACATATAATAATTTGATTGTATCAGACAAACAAAGAATAATATTAAAAACTGAAATAGGAGACATATTATTATTTGTGAATGAGGCACAGATGACCATAAAATATAGAACCGGGAATTTTTATTCAATTAATAAAGCCCAACAAAACCGACAAAGGGACACAAAACCCACACATAAGATGACACAAAACGTCAAAACTCAAAACCCACATAGTTTACATATGAACCTTAATGATTTCAAGTAGCAAAGGCTAAGTGCCTTTGAATTGTATTTGTTGAGATCACACCTAGTCTATCCAAATTCCAAAATAATATCAATCTCGGGTTATAAAGATCTAAAAAGGACGTATATTTTGGTTAGAAATTAAGAATAGTATAGTACTTCATTTGGACCGGTGTTTCTCAAACACTTTTCTTCAAATTAATTGTTTGTCATCAATAGATAAGAAAAAGTGACAAACTGATCGCACGAAACAGCAAGGGCTCTTTCCAGAATCTGGACTCATTCTAGTTTCCACATCGATCGCATGGTTTCAAAGATATATAACAGTGCCAATTTTCGAAAAGTTAGTCTACAATTTGAAAGCAACATATATAAGCTTCTCAATTAACAGTTGATTTTCTTTATATTGGACCAACTCCCGTTATTACTTTACTCGTTAGTCGTTAAATCACATTTTTTTTTTTCACTCGAAGAAAATTTAGAAGTATAATTATAAATTGAACTATTGATTAATGTCTCTATCTTTTTCTCGTTCTCATCACAAAACTCTATTTTTTTTTTTTGTAGTTATTCATAGATAGGTTCCAAACGTACTGCCTAACATTGTAGAAAACTAATAATCAAAATAATTCTTGACTTAAACTCCAAGTCAAGCCAAATCCTATCCCATGTTTTCCAAGTTTCCACAAAATTCCATCACGCAATTACACCTGCATCAACGGCGATGCCATGGCCTACCCAATTTCTATGTAAATAAATCACCACCCTTTCCACTCCAAAGCACCACAAACTCGATCAAACAAATTATTATCAGTAGATCACTAAAATGATGAGTGCCTTCAAAATCAAAATCAAATTATAAGGAGTGCCCCAATGAGTTGAAGGTTAAAGGTGGATGTAATGGACCCTGTCCAGTGTTCAAGACTGAGGAGCACTGTTGCAATTCTGGTAACTGTGGGCCCACCAAATTCTCCAAGTTTTTCAAGGACCGGTGCCCAGATGCTTACAGTTACCCAAAGGATGATCCCACCAGCTTGTTCACTTGCCCCACCGGGACTAACTACAAGGTTGTATTCTGCCCTTGAACCATCGGATCAATTAATGGTTTCAACTTTCATCAGAGACCAATATAGCTAGAGACGTCTAGTCTAGAGATAATATATGTATTTTGGAATAAAAGCATTTGAATATATGATGAACATCGATCGTAATGTTCATATATGCATGCTTCTAATTTATAAATCTCACGGGCGTTGACGTTGTAATGAATTATGGTCTTTCAATTTGTTCTATCATGAATGGAACTTATCTAATTTGCTACCCGAAAAATAGAAGGAAAGAAAGAAAGAAACTAGTTACGTTTTATTATGGGTGGAATATATATGATTGATTCATATTTGGTTTTACAATATGTGGGTTCATTATTTAGGTTTACCCAGTACTAGGCACACACAACCAATTTGTAGAAGTGGGTTTAAGGCCCAAAATTCATTATATTGGGTTTAATGGCCCGTTATTTCTGTGTAGAATTGGTCACACTTTGGCAGTACTCCTTTTTTTCTTGCAATTAATTAATTTTTTCATTAATTTGGCACCGAGAAATTATTAATTAATCAATCTAATAACTACCACTACTATACCGAACCCTAGCCCCTCTTCTCTCTTCGTTTTAATCGTTTTTCCTAGGTTTTTTTGTGGTGCTTTTGTTTACCTCCTCTCCTTGGTTGACATGAGGGAGAGGAGTGGATATTGTTTTTTTTTTAGTCAATTTTGTCAGTTTATGTTATTAAATTTCGTTAAGTTGTGTTGTTGAGTCATTCTTTTTACATAATATCTTACAATTGATTTGAGGATGATCGATTTTTCCGATTAGGATGAGTGGTGAAAATTTTGCTGTTTTTCTTTTCCATGTCACGGGAAATATCTATTCGAATAAGCCAATTTCCTATCATTTGTAAAAGCTTTTGTTTGTAAAAACGAATGAATAATAAGGGTTGGACATCAAGAGAACGTTTGGTTAGGATCACCTCATCTGAGGGTGATAATCTAGATCAGGGAGTAATCTAGATTATCACATAAAAAAAAAGTACAACATCTATAAATAGGGTAATCAGAGATTACCACACATGATCACCACAAGTCAAAGATCACCCAAATCAAAGGGCCCCGAGTTTTTTCAAGCAGGAGAAGACAACCTAAAAATCATTGTAATATTAAATGAAAGTTCAATTGGTCAAAAAAAAAAATTATTAATGTTTGGCAAATAAGTACTATACCTACGTAACAAAGGCCATGGCTATCTTGCTTATTAGCTTGCTAGCTTGTAAGCAGCAAATAAGTGACGATATCATCACAAGAGATAATTTCCAAGTCACGAGACTGATGTCATCAATAACAAATTTTCCAATAACACTAACGTTTCTATTTGCCATATGCCATAGTTTTCCACAAACATTTTTACACTCGATCACTCATTGTTGTTGGTCCTAACGCACAAAACCAGGGGGACACTGGTTTATACTTCTCCCATAAATCTATATAAATCCCACTTCTCTTTCCCCAAATCCATATCCATATACAGCCTTATCTCATTCTCACAAAAATGAAGTTAAAAACCACCCTTAATTTGTTTTCCTTGTCTTTTATTGCCTCTTACTTCACTGTGGCCAATGGTGCAACTTTTACCATTCGAAATAACTGCCCCTACACGGTTTGGGCTGCAGCCGTGCCTGGCGGTGGCAGGCGGCTAGACCGAGGTGGAGTCTGGAACCTAAATGTCAACCCCGGCACTGCAGGGGCTCGTGTATGGGCTCGAACCAATTGCCAATTCGATGGAGCCGGGCGTGGCAGATGCCAAACCGGTGACTGTGGTGGAGTCCTTGCGTGCCAAGGTTATGGTTCACCCCCAAACACCCTGGCCGAATATGCACTAAACCAATTCAATAACTTGGATTTCTTTGATATATCACTGGTTGATGGATTTAATGTTCCTATGGAATTTAGTCCGAATTCTGGGGGTTGCAGCAGGGGAATTAGATGCACTGCAGATATCAATGGGCAGTGCCCAAATCAATTGAGAGCTCCTGGAGGGTGCAATAACCCATGCACCGTTTTTAAGACTGATCAATATTGTTGCAATTCTGGAAATTGTAGTCCTACAGATTTTTCCAGGTTCTTCAAGCAAAGGTGCCCTGATGCTTATAGTTATCCTAAAGATGATGCAACAAGCACGTTTACTTGCCCTGGTGGGACTAATTACAGGGTTGTCTTCTGCCCTTGAACATGCAAACGACGTCGTATACTAGCTTTCTGAAAGTTATAATAAAGTGCCTTAAGCTTTCACAAGCACGGGCATCCTCGATCATGCATGAATGTCGTTTTAACTTTTGCACTGAAGTTTTCGAGAAGATTACGTACTTAATAAACGTTTTTCTATAAGCATCATCTGGCATACTTTGAATAATACTCCATAATTATTACAATAGTAGTATAATTAACTTCTTTAATATTAGGCACAAATTCATAGTCTTGACTCATGGCATGGTCCTACAATATGTGGGCTGCAGTTATATGGGTGGTAGTGGTACTAGTCTCCATATACTGGGCACCCTTGGGTTGCTATTTGGGTCAATTATTAAGATCAGTGTCGTGAAATCCAGCACAACAATGGATTAAGGTCCCAATTCCTTGTTAAAACGTTTGGCCTTATCTTCATGATGATTTCGGAGTCATCAAGTAGCTGTACGTAACCGCCTCTACCCAAAAACAACGTGCCATTTGCCAAAGCCGCCCTCACTTCTATATAAACATCCCCCTGCCTAGTTAACAAATCATCAAATTAATACCCAAACCATGGGCCACTTAACCAATCTCACAATCTCCTCCATATTCCTCTTCACCACCCTTTTCATTGTTTCCACCAATGCAGCCCTTTTCGAAATCCGCAACGAGTGTTCCTACACTGTATGGGCTGCAGCCTCACCGGGCGGTGGGCGTCGCCTAGACCCATGGCAAAGTTGGACCATCAATGTGCCAGCTGGAACAGCCATGGCTCGTATCTGGGGTCGAACCAACTGCAACTTCGACGCCAATGGTTGGGGCCACTGCGAAACTGGTGACTGCGGTGGACGCCTAGAGTGCCAAGGCTGGGGTTCTCCTCCAAATACCCTGGCTGAATATGCCCTTAACCAATACGGGAACATGGATTTCTATGACATTTCTTTGGTCGATGGATTTAATGTCCCTATGGTGTTTGGTCCAACTAGCGGTGGTTGTCACAACATTTGGTGTACCGCAGACATTAATGGACAGTGCCCCAATGAATTAAGGACTTCCGGTGGGTGTAATAATCCATGCACTGTTTTTAAGACTAATCAATATTGTTGCACTCAAGGGTACGGGAGCTGTGGACCGACCGATTTCTCGAGGTTCTTCAAGACTAGGTGTCCGGATTCTTACAGTTATCCGCAGGATGATCCGACAAGCACGTTTACTTGCGCTGGTGGTGCCAATTACAGAGTTGTGTTTTGCCCCAGAGGCTCTCCTCATCTGGAAATGGTCGGAAGCAAGAGCGCCCTCCAGTAAAAATTTTGAAGTGGGCGAGGGAATATATATAAATAATTAAATAAATTTGAGACTTGAGAGAAGCATGAAATATTGCAGATGACAAGTTTTCATGGCCTTCGTTTTCTTTGCTATAATTTTACCACTTGTTTTTTCTTTTTGGTGCAAATATTATTACCACTTGTTATTGGCTGCACTTCATTTTTGCAACTTCTTTTTTAATAAGAAAAAGAAGAAGAAGAAGAAAATTTATAAGTTCTAAAATAAATTTATGTCAATTTATATATATGCTACCGAACTTTGGCAAAATTTTCTTGGTCTTTGGTCGGTCCATCGTTTGGATATACTATAAGGAACGACTTAAACAAACTTATTTTTTTAGCACATGCTACATAGAAAAGTTTTAGAACTTTAATAATACACATAATTTGATAGCTCAACAAATATTTGGGTCATATATGTGAGTGCTTATAAAGCCAACTCATCTTTTTTCGGACTTTTCCCTGCCCAAGTTGCCAACTTGTGATTGTAATGAAAATTTTGATCAAGAGTAGTAGTAGTAATTAGGAGTAAATTAATTTCTGACGTGTAAGGCGATTAAGGAGAGAAAACAGCAATCCAGAGATACCACGTGGACTTCCAACGCGTGTTGACCCCTAATTTACCGGCTTTATAGCCTTTATTATAGGGGTTTTGTCTGATTTACTTACCTTTTGGAGTTTTGTCCAAACAAAAAAGACAACGAAGCCTCAGTTTTTTAACCTTTTACATTCTTAACTGGTAGTAGATGCTCGTTTGTGCTTCCTCGTAAAGTGCAGTTATATATTCAGAAAGAGATCCCAAAGCAATAAAATTCTCCGGTATCACTCTTGCTATCGGGATCTGTTGCTTTTTCCTCATCCTTTCTCAGTCTTTGTGCCCCAAACATCATGCCTCGCGGAACGCTCGAAGTTGTCGTTGTCAGTGCCAAGGCTCTTGAAAACACAGATTTTCTCTGTAAGTTTCGGTTTTTTTTTTTTTTTTTTTTCATCTGAATCTCAAACTTTTATGGTGTTACTTGATTTCAATCATGTCTGTTTCTGTTAAGATCTGGGTATACATATTAATTGCATTTGATAATTCTATATAGCAACGGCTGGATCAGATCATTTGTTAAATGTTTTAACTTTTATCCAATGATGATGATGACAATATTTATGTTACTTTGATTGATCAATGTCTTTTTTTTTTGGAAAACTGTCCTAGATTTACTTGAAAGGATGGTTTAGAATTTAGATCACTCTAATTTCTTACTTAAGTATGGGCCAAAGGGTTAACAATGGTGAAATTAATTAATATTTGGCCTAATCTTATTGAGAATTGGAATTTGGAAATGAGCAGGTAATATGGATCCTTATGTGATCCTCACTTGCCGTACCCAGGAGAAGAAAAGTAGTGTTGCATCAGGTGGGCACTTTGATAAATCTTTTTCTTTTCTTTTTCTTTTTTCATATTATACCATCAAAATTTGTTCTTGCATTGTAGATAGATAAATTCGAAGTAATAGAGTTTAAAGGGGAAAATATGAACTTTTGCAGGAAAAGGGAGTGATCCAGAATGGAATGAGACTTTTGTATTCAATGTATCTGAAGGTGTTTCAGAACTCAACTTGAAAATAATGGACAGTGATACTGGTTCTAACGATGATTTTGTCGGAGAAGTAACGTGAGTATTACAATTTGCAAAATCTCAAGATCCAAAGTGTAACAAATTTGCCATGAACCCTTTTCACACAAATTTCTTAACTTTTTACATTTTTATGATATTTGCAGAATTCAATTGGAGCCTGTATTTGCAGAAGGAAGCATGCCCCCAACTGCATATCGTGTTGTCAAGGATGAAGAATATAAAGGGGAGATTAGAGTTGGTCTCACTTTCACTCCAGAGGTATCTTTTTTTTCTTTTGTTTCTTGTTTTCATACATTTCCATAATCCCATTTAAGAATTGATGAACTCTTAACAAAGCACAAATCTTTACAAAGGGCTCCTTTTAATTCCCTTTTTGGACAGATGCGAAATGACAGGGATTTTGAATCTGAATCTCTTGGAGGATACCGGCAGTCTACATGCAGGGACTACTAAACCATTCCATTCACTTGTTGTTTGAGTCTTTAGTTTCTGTTTCGGAAAAAGCTGATTGCTCAAGTTTGACTTCCTACTTTATATGATTTCATGTGGTTAATTGAGGTCAAGTTCAACGACCTTTGAGCTTATTGTTAAACTGATTATGAAAAAAGTTTGCACTTCCATTTCTGGTTAATAACCTTTTTTTTTTGTTATAGTTAGTGACAAGGATCTTGAGAAAATATAAATGGCGGTAGCTTGTTAAATCCAATGATCATTGAAAAAAGTAATATGAACACTCCGTCATTTTTCCGAGAATACTGGATTTTTACATTAACATTATATATGTAATAATTCGGATAACCCGAAACTGGTCAAAAATGATGAACCCAAAACTTGCCTTTCCATGGACACTCCGTCATTTGTCCGAGAACACAGTACAGTGCTATATACAAAGTGGGTTTTGATCTGTCCATTTTCAAAGAACCCAAAAAAATGACGGGAATGCAAGGCAACAAGCTTACAAGTTACAACACCTATAAGGTTTTAGTTACAAGCATAATATATACCTCCTTAACAAGGATATATGTTAAGGTGAAAGACGAAATAACTTACCCCTCCTTTCCAAAAGTGCATCCAAGAAGTCAAAAATTGTAAAGCTCTTAGTTCAGACAGAACATCTAACCGGAACTTGTCTTGAATGCCTGCCATGCTTCCATTAGGACTTTACTTTGCTATTGCCCGGCAATTCCTTATTCTCCTTCGTGTATGGTTGTTGAGTGACAACTGTACTGCAAGTAGGTAAGCTTAAGTTACCTGGGGCCGGAAATGAAGGATTCACAGGGACCTGATGTTGCACAACCGGTTGTGCCATGGCACCACTATGTGATGAAATATCACTTGGGAAAACGTTCGGTGGGCCATAATCAGGCGGTGCTAAGTTGCCATCTCTCTGGGAGCCAGAACTTCCAACCTGTTGGGGGAAGTAATTGTGCAAAGTAAAAGTCTCCTCAACAATAGAACCTGTAACACTCTTGGATGTAAACTCAAAGCATGGAATTGAAGATTGCAGCCCTGAATTTGCCACCAGCTCAGGTGTATTATGCCCAGCTAGTCGTTTTGAAGACCGATGAGGCAAAGTGAAATCCTTCTTCTCAGACCTACTTGAGTTAAACAAGGCTCTTCTACAGGTTTTATGTTCAATTCTAGTTTCAGGTGGATTCTTCTGTGGTTGGATATTAGCAATGGGCGTTGAAGTAAGCCCTTTATTAATAGCATCCTCCAACGGTATTGCACCAGTAAGAGTCTTGATTGCAAATTCAAGGCATGGGTCAGAACAAAACAATGGTTGTAGTTCCAACTTGCTGTCACTTCCCTTCTGAGTTCTTGACATCTGTGGTTGCTCTCCAAGAATTGCTCCGTCATGATGCCTTGCACTATTGACTTCTGGATTGACTGCTGCAGCAGAATCTTGATTTGGCAGCTTGGTATTATTAGAGCCAAATTTTAGTTGCCGAGTTGCTTTATCCACGGAAGCTGATGATGATTTGCGTTCCCTTTTCCGAGACCTTGTATTTGCATCCATCCTTGTTTTACCTCGATTCTTCTTTTGCTGGACATTAGAAGCTGGAGCTGAAACAAGCCCTTCATTTCGAGCAGCCTGAAGAGGTATTGCACCTGTAAGATTCTTGAATGCAGGGGATGGGTCAGAACAAACGAAAGGCTGTGCTTTTGACTTGGTGTCACAAGTCTTCCCAGTCTGTAACATGTGCAGCTGGTTTCCAAGCACATCTTTGTTTTCAATGGGCTCTACGGTCTTCTTCACTGACCCCAAATGTGATTTAACAGTTGAATCAGCAGAGGCATGCTTTGCTACTTTTGCATTGGAGCTAATATTGGGCTGCTGAAATGCTTCACCCTCCAAATCACATGGACCATTGGCTTCTTTTTGGCAAGGCTTTACAAGTTCATGACCACTAATCACCGGCTTCTTATGTTCAAGCTGAGCAAGTCGTTCTGAAAACCTACGAGGCAAATCAAGCACTTTCTTATTATCGGACTTGCCAGACTTCTTAGAGTTCATGTTGCTCCTCTTCCCTGTTCCACTTTCTGCAGTCTCAGGATTCAGTTTAATTGCAGTCTCTATTGAACCCTTCCTTTGAGGAATCTGAGGTAGGGAAGCTGTAGCAAGACTAATGTCAGTATGATCCTTCTTAGTATTCCCTTTCTGGTGAGACAAGATACTTCTTTCAGATGTCTCACTCCCTGCAGCAATAAGTTTCATATCAGAAGCAATGAATTTCAGGTATGATGGTTGTAAAGAACCTCCCTGATTGAAATACTCATCTTGGTTGCTAATGACAAAGGCTTTATAAATTTTCCACCCCTTACCTGTACACAGCTGCCCCATGGTGCTGGAACCAAGATGCTCAACTTTCTGCCTTTTAGCTGCTGGGAGTTGCTAAAATGGACACATGGCAAGGAAAAAACACTCAGCTAATTAAGAGTCCATCCACCATATTTCCAAAAAGAAAAATAAAGTGGTTATGAAGCAAATCCCATCAGAATGTTGGTAGAAAAAAGAAGCCTACAACACAAACGATTTCATGGTAAATGACTAAATGAGGCGTCAGACACAAATTGCAGGTCATTGCGATCTTAAAAAGAATTAACCTTGACAATGAATCAGGTTGAAGGTGCATAATCCTCAAATCCAGACTTTGTCTCTTAATATCCCCATTCATCCATAATGACAACATGTATGATGTATATGACCTTACTTGTCTCTGTATCTCTTCCACCTTTTATATGAGCATACTTGTCTCATCAAATTTGTCTTATCCTACCCTGCTCATAATCTTATACACCAAACATGACCTCACCTCTACATATATCATTTAAAAGCAAACCATGTCATTTTAGTTTTGATACTGCATGCAAAATTATGCACTAAAACGAGCAGGTCAAAGATTGAGCAAGTAAGATTGTAATGAAATTAGGATGACAAGAGACGTAAATATAGCAAGAACCAGAAGTAAGCACAAACGTACTGATTTTTCATTATTTATAAAATTCGGATCATCACTGTGCTTCTCCTTTGGTAAAAAAGCTCGTTTACTGATCTCTCCAGTTTCAATATAGCGAAGAGCATCCTTTTTGGAGCGAAAAACATATCCGGTAGCTGGATCCGTGTAATACTGCAGCATTCACGTTTATTATGATCAACATTAACATAGAGTATATATGTCACTGTCCAAAGAACTATATGCTTGTAATAAACATGCAGCAGTCAGTTCAGTATGCTGTGAAGGCAAAGCTTGAAGCAATATGAGTGCAAGAACTGGAGCACACTTTGGTACAATTCCTGAAAGTTGAGGACACTCATAACTGACATGTGTGATGTGTCCATCCATGAGTATCTAAAAGGGAGGCTATGAGGGCAGTAAAAGTTGGAAAATAACGCCATACCGGATCTTGTTTATTTGCACTCCTTCTGATCTTGACTTCCTTGATCCATCCTTCTGGTAAATCATCCACCGTTGATTTCTCAGTTACAGCCTAGATTTAAAACAACCAAAAGAGCAGATACTATTCAGTAGCTATAACAATCGAATAAATTTATGTTTCTCATAAAAAATCCCTTAATCTCAATACAAGCATGTTAAGCACTAAAATGTCACCAACCAATCTCCTTGCCTCCCTCCCTCCCTCCCTCCCTCTAGAAATGATAAAACATTCCTAAAATGTAGAAAAACAAAAACAGTAGCAAAAGGATCTTTTGATAACAAACTTTTCTTGTAGAATAGGCTCGTTTCTTTTGCTTAGATTTGCGATTTTTCTGCCCCACACGATTAAGGAACCGTAACACCTGTGGCTGGGAGAAGAATCTAGATCCAGTTGATGGATCAACGTATATCTGCAACAAGAAAGCAGTTACATAATAAATAAAGTTGAAGTATTACAAAGAAAAGAGCTTTTAAGTTTCTAGGAATTAAAATAGGAAATGCTTAGTGGACTAAGTGTTTACTACCCATCCATTATCATGTGCATGTATATAAGATCTAATTCAAATGTCAATGAGACATGGACCAGCCACTCATGCTTGTCGCAGTGGTAGCCACTGATGCGTGACGGTATAACAGGAATACCAAACAGAAACAGTAAAAAGTAGTAATGGATAAAGAATCTGCCAATAATGCAGTAGTATCACAAATAACATCTGGTCCTAGAAGATAGAAATGCACCATTTCCTATTCATAAAAGAAAAACAAATTTGTACCTTGTAGCGTTTTCCAATTGTCATACCACTCTGGCGGGTTTTGAACTCTATGAACCAATTCTTAGGTAACCATTCAGGATGCTCATTTTCTTGTACAGCAGTCTGAGAAGGAAGTAAAAGAGGACAGCAAATTAAAAGATGATCTAAACTGACTTTCATGTGACCATTTTCTGGGGGTATTTAAATTTCAGACAGTGATAAGACTGCAATAGTTTCTCACACACCTTGACTTAGGAAAGTAGGAAGGTAAAGATGTAATTATTTGCTTCAAATGCAAAATAGAGTGTGAGGCTTTGCTTTAGAGAAAACAATGCAGAAAACAAAATGTTCGCAATAGGATTGTTGAAGAACCCACTTCACTTGCAGAGTGTGAGGCTTTTTATTTTTGTTTAGATTTGCTACTTTTCTGCTCTACTTGGTTAGCATTCAGCAGCTAGTTGAGTACGCTATGACAGAAAAGCTTGAAGCAATATGTGTGCAAGAATTGGAACACACTTTTTTAGTACATTTCCTCAAAGTTGAGGATATTCATAACTCACATGTGTGATGTGTCCATCCATGAGTATCTAAAAGGGAGGCTAAAAGGGCAGTAAGAGTTGGAAAATAACTCCTTACCGGATCTAGTTTGACTTTATTTGCACTCCTGATCTTGACTTCCTCGATCGATCCTTCTGGTAAATCATCCACTGTTGATTTCTCAGTTACAGCCTAGATTTAAAACAACCAAAACAGCAGATACTATTCAGTAGCTATAACAATCTAATAAATTTATGTATCTCATAAAAAAAAATCCTCTAATCTCAATACAATCATTTTAAGCACTAAAATGTCACCAACCAATCTCCTTGCTCCCTCCCTCCCTCACTCTAAAAATGATAAAACATTCCTAAAATGTAGAAAAACAAAATAGTAGCAAAAGGATCTTTTGATAACAAACTTTTCTTGTAGAATAGGCTCGTTCCATTTGCTTAAATTTGCTATTTTTCTGCTCCACAAGGTTAAGAAATCGCAACACCTGTGGCTTGGAGAAGAATTTAGATCCAGATGATGGATCAACGTATATCTGCAACAAGAAAGCAGTTAAATAATAAATAAAGTTGAAATATTACAAACAAAAGAGCTTTTAAGTTTCTGGGAATCACGATAGGAAATGCTTAGACTAAGCACTCACTACGAATCCATTATGTGTGTATGTACAAAAGATCTAATTCACATGTTAATGGGACATGGACCAGCCATTCATGCTTATCGCAGTTGTAGCCACTGATGTGTGACAGTATAACAGGAATGCCAAGTAGAAGCAGTAAAGGGTAGTTATGGATAAAGAACAGTAGTATAACAAATTACATCTGGTGCTATAAGATTAAAAGGTGTCATTTCCTATTCATAAAAGAAAAACAAATTAGTACCTTGAATTTTCTTCCAATTGTTGCACCACCCTGGCGGGTTTTGCACTCCATGAGCCAATTCTTAGGTAACCATTCAGGATGCTCATTTTCTTTTACAGCAGTCTGTATGATGATAAAATAGTTAATGAATAAAAAAAGGAAGTAAAAGAGGACAGCAAATTTATAGATGATCTAAACTGACTTTCATGTGACCATTTTCTGAGGGCATTTAAATTTCAGGCAGTACTGCAATAGTTTCTTACACACCTTACCTTAGGAAAGTAGGAAGGTAAAGATGTAATTATTTGCTTCAAAATGCAAAATAGAGTGTGAGGCTTTGCTTTAGAGAAAACAATGCAGAAAACAAAATGTTTCGCAATAGGATTGTTAGAGAACCCTCTTTACTTGCAGAGTGTGAGGCTTTTTTCTTTTGTTTAGATTTGCTACTTTTCTGCTCTACTTGTTAGCAGACAGCAGTTAGTTGAGTATGCTGTGACAGAAAAGCTTGAAGCAATATGTGTGCAAGAATTGGAACACACTTTTTTGGTACATTTCCTCAAAGTTGAGGATATTCATAACTCACACGTGTGATGTGTCCATCCATGAGTATCTAAAAGGGAGGCTAAGAGGGCAGTAAGAGTTGGAAAATAACTCCTTACCAGATCTAGTTTGACTTTATTTGCACTATTTCTGATCTTGACTTCCTCGATCGATCCTTCTGGTAAATCATTCACTGTTGATTTCTCAGTTACAGCCTAGATTTAAAACAACCAAAACAGCAGATACAATTCAGTAGCTATAACAATCTAATAAATTTATGTATCTCATAAAAAAAATCCTCTAATCTCAATACAATCATTTTAAGCACTAAAATGTCACCAACCAATCTCCTTGCTCCCTTCCCCCCTCACTCTAAAAATGATAAAACATTCCTAAAATGTAGAAAAACAAAATAGTAGCAAAAAAATCTTTTGATAACAAACTTTTCTTGTAGAATAGGCTCGTTCCATTTGCTTAAATTTGCTATTTTTCTGCTCCACAAGGTTAAGAAATCGCAACACCTGTGGCTTGGAGAAGAATTTAGATCCAGATGATGGATCAACGTATATCTGCAACAAGAAAGCAGTTAAATAATAAATAAAGTTGAAATATTACAAACAAAAGAGCTTTTAAGTTTCTGGGAATTACGATAGGAAATGCTTAGACTAAGCACTCACTACGAATCCATTATGTGTGTATGTATAAAAGATCTAATTCACATGTTAATGGGACATGGACCAGCCATTCATGCTTATCGCAGTTGTAGCCACTGATGTGTGACAGTATAACAGGAATGCCAAGTAGAAGCAGTAAAGGGTAGTTATGGATAAAGAACAGTAGTATAACAAATCACATCTGGTGCTATAAGATTAAAGTGTCATTTCCTATTCATAAAAGAAAAACAAATTAGTACCTTGAATTTTCTTCCAATTGTTGCACCACCCTGGCGGGTTTTGAACTCCATGAGCCAATTCTTAGGTAACCATTCAGGACGCTCATTTTCATTTACAGCAGTCTGTATGATGATAAAATAGTTAATGGATAAAAAAAAGGAAGTAAAAAAGGACAGCAAATTAATAGGTGATCTGAACTGACTTTCATGTGACCATTTTCCGAGGGCATTTAAATTTAAGACGGTGATAAGACTGCAATATTTTCTTTCACACACCATGACTTTGGGAAGTAGAAAGATAAAGATGTAATTATTTGCTTCAGAATGCAAAATAGATTTTGGATAATGTAACAGTAACTATCGGTTGCACTAGAAGAAACAGGCCAAGATGAGATGTACTTGTTTGAAAAGTTGCAGTATTTTACTGTACAATATATGATAGTTGCACTTGGACCTAAGGAGTGAGGGTTCGAGGCCTGGTGGAAAATCATCAAAACACCAAACAATATATGACAAGTTTTATTATTTAGCACTTTAACCATTAAAAAAGAATCTCTTTCTTCCTCTTATTGCAAACAAATAATTAGACAAAACGTGGCTGAATTTGTCCTAGTTACTCTTTCAGGGGATAAAAACAACAAAACATTCCCAAAAAATGCAGAAAACAACATGGTTTCAAAAGGATTGTTAGAGAAACCCACTTTGCTTGTAGATTGTGAGGCTATTTTCTTTTGTTTCAATTTGCTACTTTTCTGCTCTACTTGCTTAAGATATTGGAACACCTCTGGCTTGGAATAGAATCTGAACCCAGTTGACGAATCAACATATATCTGCAACAAGAAAGTAGTTCAATAAAATTTAAATATAACAAAAGGACTAAAAGAGTTTAAACTTCCTCGGGTTAGTAAATGAGTAGTTCATGCAACATTAAGAAAATTAAAGACGTTTATGGAAGATCCAATTCACAAGTCAATGGGACACAGGACTAGCCAATCATGCATACTTAAGTGGTAGCCATTGACATGTAGCAACATAAATTGAATACCCAGCAGAACCAGCCAAGAGTAGCAATGAAAAAGTTATCCGCTGGCAATATAGTAATAGAGGATTACGAATCTAACGTTGTAACTTGAAGATACAAATGCACTATGGTTCCTATGCATCAAAGAGAACCGAGTTTCATACCTTCCAGGGTTTTCCCATTCTCATGCCGCTCTTAAAGGTTTTGAACTCCACAAACCAATTCTTAGGTAACCATTCAGGATGGTCATTTGCACTTACTGCATTCTGTATGATGATGATTGAATAAGAGAATAAAATAAAAAGGAAAAAACAGGTAAAATTGATAGGTTTTCTAAACTCACATTCATGTGACTTTTTGCTGATGGCTTTTTAGTTTGTCTTTGATTCAGCTGCTGTTCAAGGCATTGATAACTTTCTGATTTGGTATATCGAATAAGGTCATCCTTTGTAAAGAACTTTTGACCAGTCGCCAAGTTTACATAATGCTACAAAATAAAGCAATAATGACAATAACTAAAGAATATTACTAGTTGATTTGAGGTAAGTAGACAGCTTCTTCCTACATATTACAGTTTGCTGCTGAAGTTTTATATTCCTTTTTCTCTTTCGCCCAATTGTATTATTTCATTTACGCACTAAGCTACATGTACAATTTTCATTGCTAAATTACTTTGCCGAAAATGACAAGATAGGAAGGAAGAAACTTTAACACCATATTAAGAAACCATCATTTTTTCTACAACAAACCATTAAATGTTAAAGCCTCAAACTAAAATTCAATGTTTTAGCACCACGAGTCACCGACATTGTTCCCTCTTTTATTTTTTCCTTAATTTGTTTTTCTCACGAAAAACGACAGACAAATGATTCCTACCCCTTAAAAACTCCTTAAGCAGAACAAAACAGGGCTGCTGTTTCAAAAAAAAAAACCACCAACAATTTAATGAACTCCCATTTTCAAGCTAGACATCACTAAAATGCTTAATGAACAGAATCAAAAGCTCAATTCTCTTAGCTCTTTTTCCTCCAAAACTCATAATCATCAACATGCAACCCTCATCTCAATTCCACTAACCCTAAATTGAACATGCACAAATCAATTTGTCTCATTTGACTCCATTTCTTTCACATGCAACTAAAAAAAGGATCATCAACTAATAAAAAGCTTCATAATCTTACTTAACCTTAAACTTCAGCAGTTCATATCTCCACTACTTCACCAATAATTCGTCGAAACAACTAATTAGAGAGGAAAAACAGAACCTGAACTGAAACCCCTCAATTGAAATAAAAAAACGAAAACCAAGTTTGTTACTAACCGTGACACTCCTGCCGGTCTTTTGGACTTTGGACTGTAGGGCCCAGCCGGTAGGAAGCCAGTCCGGTGAAGTTTTCCCCGTCATTATCACCGGAAATGTGAATTCCCGGCAGATGATGTATTTTTTCTGCTTTTCTTTTTCTTTTTCTTTTTTGTTTTATCTGTAAAGGTTCATTACAATGTTCGATGGTTTTTTCTAGGACTTGTGTCTGAGAAAGGAACAAAAAAGAAGTGAAAGTGAGACGTCAACTAAACCAAAAAAAAAAGGACTAAAAAAGCTGACAAAATAAGACCAACGCCACGAAGACCAGCAAAACTAACACGTGGGCTTTTTGTTTCAGGTGATTTTGTCGAAATTGGTTGGTAAAAATTATTTACTGCTATCTTTTCTACTCTTTTTACCAAAAAAATCCTACATATATATTCTCATATTTATTTTTCAATGGAATAAAGATAAATTTTTTTCTTAGTTTGGGCAGTCATAAAGATGATTTTCTTTTTTTTTTTGGTGCGTTATATGTGACAATGCTTTGTGTTTATAGCCTTTGAAAGTTGAGACGTTTGAATTTGAATGGTTTAGGTCATGTTTAGTGCACCGATTTACCGGTCAAATGGAGGCTTAAGTGTAATCTCCGTTTCAATCGCTGCTCTAATAATCTCATCTGTACAGTACTTAATCTAATCTGTACAGTGTAATCTCATCTGTACAGTTACTAAACAGTGTCAATCACACCGCTACCGCACCGTTCTACTAAACGGAGCCTTAGTAGGTGCTGAAGCGATGACATTGCAAGAGAAGTTAGTTAGATTTAATCAGCAGCAGGAGAAGTGTCAATCGATGCTCTCCCAACAATGCAGCAAAATCAGCATCTTCTAGGACCACCATAACTCTAAAACCGGCACCGGTGGCTGCCTCACCTTTTCCCAGTGCAGGAACTCCTCCTGCCCCAATTAACTTCTCAAATGACACTCAAAGGCTTCAGCAAATTTACAACATTCGGAAAGCTCCCGTTGGAGCTCAATTCAAGCGTGTCATTGACCTCCTATTTGAGGTTCTTGGCTACCCCTCAATTTAATCTTTATTTACTTATCACACAAATAATATGAACATCATATTTTGTTGATATTTTGTAAATGATCAAGTATCCTTGCTGATAGGATATATAATCCTCATATTAGTTATCTGCCTCTTATAGGTTCTGTTGGTATGGACATTTTTATATGTCTTACTGTCTTAGTTTTTGCTGTGACAGTATATTGAACTTACTATGTTGTTAGTCCTTACATAAGGAATTGAAAATTTTTGACAGTTATAAACTATGTATCCATGTTTTGCAGACAAGGAAGGCATTTACAGCAGAGCAGATAAATGAAGCATGTTATGTAGATGTGAATGGAAACAAAGATGTCTTTGAAGGATTAAGGAATAACCCAAAAGTTGAATATGATGGGATACGCTTCTCTTACAAGGTGACATTCACTTTCTGGCTGCTATGACCTTTTGCTTTCATTATTTATCTGTATCATAATAAGAATCTCCTTTTTGTTTTTATTCCCTTTTCATATAAAGGATTACAGTTTTGTAATATATTATCCTTTACAGGCAAAGCATGATGTGAAAGACAAGCATGAACTTCTTGTCTTGATTCGGAAATATGAGGACGGGATTGCTGTTATTGATCTCAGTGATGCATACCCAAATGTGACAGAGGACTTGAAGGTATATTTAAATTTACCTGTAACCTTTTGATCATAGATGTTGTGCTTCTTAATTCTCCTACTAAATACTATTAATAAATATCCCAATATTCATTTAAATGGTGCTTTTTCTTTACATAGGCTTTGAAAGCTGAAGGTAGCATTTGGCTGCTACCTATTTCTGACCCTAAGGACTACATTGCCTTCCCAAATGATCCCAACCCCAGGGTATCTATCAAGGTGGATGATGACCTTAAAGCGCTATTTCATGAAATTGACGTAAAAGAACAAGACATGTCTCAAATTGAGAAAGATCTTCTGAAGTATGGAATGGAACCTGTTACCAACACAGAAAAAAGGAGGAGTATTGCCGCGCAGATGCAGGGCATTTCCTCCAAACCCAAGCCTAGGAAGATGAACAAGTTCTCCAAGAGGGCAAAGTTAACCAATTCACATCTTCCAGAACTTTTCCAGGATCCCAAAACTCCTTGAAGCAATAGACAGATTCACAGTGGGATCATTGGGCAAGAGTTAAACTAGTGTTACTAATCCTCTAATATCTGTTGTACATAAATTCCCAGTCTAAATCCATCATTAAATCACCATTTTTTCTGAGCTATGCTACTCGGTTGAGTCCTTAAATGTAAATGAAACACATTCTTTTTCAATTCACGAATGTTCTCCCATTTTCCCCAATCTATTAATTGGCAGCTATACATGAAATCAAAGTGTTTAAACCCAAAACTCGTTTGGTAATTTATCTTCACTACTAAATGGACCGACATGTATCTAAATCTTATACAACCGATCTATATAACTGAAATCTTATTTCCAATCATATCTTGCAAGTGTGATATTTTTTATTCAGTAGGAAAATGGTCGTACAAGACTGCCAACAGCTTTGCGAAGATGCTGCTAATCAGGGTCAACTTTTCAGCACGTTCTCGTATTTAAAAGCTTCTGCTAATTTTTGTTACCCCAATAAATATAACAAGGTTGTGGTACAGTTTACGAACTAAAAAAACCAGATTCTGGGTTTTTGGGGTGAAAAAAAAATCCAACTATTCATAGTAATTCAAAAGCTGAGCCTTATGATTCATAATACCATGTAGATACGGCAACCCATGTCTTGTTTTGTCCCTTTTCAACCGGTGACGCTTCATCTTTGAGCCTTTAGGATAAATTTAAAACTCCCCCAACATCTAAAAAACAGCTAGCATGATAGTTAAGTTTCAAGAGAAACTTTATGTTTCAGTTTTGGAAGTCTGATTTTCTTGTCCAAGTCAAGAAATCAGAAAATGTATTGTTGCAGCACATGTTTGTAGCTTATACTTCTGACAGGACCAGGGTACCTGGTACTTTCATACGTCTCTTCTACAAAAATTCTTGTATGAAAGCAACTTGTTTTAGACATTTCAATCTGTTCATCATCTTGCTTTCGTTTTTGGGTATACTTCCTTCCCTTTCCTCCTGATTTGAAATCCATAGATTTTTGAGGTCCCATTGACTGATAATTTTCATTGTCAGCTTTGTGTAGCTTTGGCTTGACTTACTTTGCTTGTAAATTCATCTCTTCTCTTTACCATATTAATGGCAATTCTATGTATTTTTTTTACATCATCAGGTATCCAAGGTTTTGCCCTGACTAATTCAGATTCAACCCGTGTCGTGCACCTGATTATGGTGAGTGAGTCTCCCAAATGGCAATTCTATGTATGATATAAGGAAGAAAACGTTTTCATGTTTCCATTATTTTTTTTTGTTAATTCAATGGAAGTAACATCAAAGAAAGCCAACAAATAATGTTGGTTTGACTCTTAAGCAATAAACAAATGAAGATGTAATAAAATGTAACTAAAATATTGTTCCCATTTTTCTTGTTTCTTTTGCTCTTTTTGAACTCCAGAAGTTGACAAATTGAATTGCCCCACCATTCAAATGCAGACACTAAAATAATAGTAAATCCAAGAAATGAGTTTGCAGAAATGATCAAGCTGATACAATTCAACAGTCGTTCATAAAAATATTTGTACTTATTATTATAAAAAAGTTAAAAATATTTGTACTTTTAGTCGGTGGCCATTTTTACTAATTTAATACTCCATCTGTTTGAATTCAATTCAATCCAAAGCCTATATTCAAGCATTTTTTGGGTATTTTTTTCTTCTTCAACAACTTAAAAATTCTGAAAATTGCAGAACAATATTATACTTCATTTACCTTGCAACAGTACAGATTCCTGGGAAAAACAAGAATCCACCGCTATATTTACATGACTGAGAATCAAACAAATAAAATTACAGTTTCTGCAAAAAGTATGGTAATCTTTTGCATTCTTTTTTCTCAAACTCTATATATAATACATATCTGTCAAGAAAATAAGAAAAAAAAAATGAACTGCTCACTATAAGCTGCCAAAAATTTGTATAACTTACAAGACATAATCAAGATCTGCAAAAAGGAGAAGAAGAACATAACTATCAGTTATGAAGAGGGTTTGGTCCCCCTGGAACTGTTCGATAGGAAACATCATAGATTGGTCGACTCTTGTCTTCCCTAGATGCCTCAGGGGATTTTGCAGAGGAATGCCATGAATGCTTTGTGGAGAATTCTGTTTCTGAACTGCTTAAGCTTCTATGGATGTAGCGGCAACTTGAGAGCTGGATGGTGGTGGTTAGTATGATGATGATGAAGAACATGAATGAGAATTTGGGATTCAAAATCCTCATGATTTTTAATGATGAAAAAAAAGGGAAGAAATTGTAAAAAGATGATGATAAGAAAGAAGTTGCAGAGGTATAATAATATATAGTATATGTATTGTGAAATTAAGTTTTGTTCACTTAAAAAAGAGGCAGGTATCAAGTCTATTAATATGATCAGATCAAGGCATCTGTGGTGAAGATGTAGCCAAAACTAGCAATTAATTTTTCTTCTTGTAATGCCAGAAATACCCTTTGTTTGGTTTTGCCTAAATCTGCCATCATGTCATTAAATTACTCCTCAGAAAAAACTACAGTAGAAAAAAATTATTATTAGTGGTAAGTTTTTATCAAGTTGTTTCTTCACTTGCATTTAATGAATGAATAATCCTTTTTGCATCCTAAATTCTGATATCTACATTACTGAGAGATTATTAGGTGGATCGGGTTTACTATATCATCTGTGGTCCCGACCAATAAGATTTTGACAAATCAGAGTTTTTCCTACAATTTCTAAAACCCTAACCAATTAATATCCTCTTACCCTGTAAATCCCATCTGGTGAAACTAGGGATTAAATCTGGTGCTAAATTTGTGCCTAAATTTTAGGAAGAAATCTGATTTGTCAAAATCTCATTGATCGGGACCAAAGAATGACGTGATGAACCCGATCCATCTAATAATTTCTCCTGCATTACCTGCAAAAACTTTCACAACTTTACTTCAGAATTGAATTAATGAGTGTAAATCTCATAACATTATTTACAAAATCCATGAACAGCTAAGCTCAAACCATTTATTATGTGCAGATGCAAATTACTAATTAATCTCATTTTTTCACCAAAATGGAATCTATTCTTCATGCTTGTATTCTTTGGTTGATACCCAATTTACAAGTTTTTGGATAGTTTAAAACTTACAAAAAGCTTAAAATTGTGATTTGTGAAAGAAGTAAGAAAATGGGAAACTGATAGATTCTTTACATCAGAAAATGACAGGCTAATTTGGTATTTTTGAAATTTGGTGGAGTGCTAACTTGAAAAACCGTTTCTAAGAGGCTGTTGTAGGCGTTGACTTTGCATTAATTTACATCACTCTTTCAATATTCCAATTTGGGGTTTTGATTATATAGTAAACAATTTTATAGTACTCCTACTATATTTAAAACTCTAAGATTAAATTATTGATGGATCTTTCTTAAGGTTAATTAATTCAACCCGACACGTGCCGGGCGATCGGGGTCGACAAGTGGCATGCAGGGTTGCTGTTCCCAATAGTTTTTCTTCATCACATGTCACATGTAATTGCTTCTAAGCTATTGGTTACTATTCTAAAGATATAAACAGAAAAGAAATGACAGTACTTAACAAATAATTAGGATGGTCCATGGGAAGGTTTCTGATCTTGTCTAAAGCCTAAGACAGGAGAGTTTTATGTATATGTTGTGGACATATTCCTGTCGTGGGCTCCATTTTTAAGCATTTTGGAATTGTCCCAATGATAAGAAGGAAAAAATTTTGGAGCATAAAACCAAAAGGTTTGGTTTCTAATTAGTTGGTAGGAGAGATCAAAGCTTTCTGGATATTATTAAGTCTTTAGTTATTTCATCTGCAAAATTGTTTGTTTTTATGAGCATGGCACTTTTTTTCCTTATATTTTGCGTATGGGGGAATATAAAAAAAGTGATAACCAGAAAGTCATGGTGCCACATCAGCTTGAAAAGATGGCATTGCTCAAAAGGAGACAATTTTCCCGGAAAAAGAGATGGAAAATGTTTACTTAGGCTCCGTTTGTTTAGTAGAGCGGTGCGGTAGTGGTGCGATTGACATTGTTTAGCAACTGTACAGATGAAATTACACTGTACAGATTAGATTAGGTACTGTACAGATTAGATTAGGTACTGTACAGATAAGATTATTAGAGCAGCGATTGAAACGGAGATTACACTTAAGCCTCCATTTGACCGGTGCACCGATCCATCGTCCAAACGACCAGTGAATCGGTGCACTAAACATGACCTTAGTATGATTTGAAAAAGGAAGTACCCGTATATTTTTAGGTGATTTTAGGTGGTGATATGGAATGATTGTGATTTTGAAGATTATTATTTATGCTTCTTTTCTTTCTATATGGCGTGTTTGAAACTTTGAATTGAACCAATTATGAATTCCATGCAACACGATGATGTTATTTTCCTAATCTTCTCCAGGATTTTTCTTTGAAAACATTATGAAAATTGAAAAACCACAACGACCCATTGGAATTTAACAGTTGATGATTATATTAATGAAACGAATTCCATCTGTTTTTCTGTTTATTCAGTAGATTTTGATCTATAATTTTAGGCATTGTTTTTGTTTTTTTGTTAAAACAGGGGGAAGTAGAAAGAAACACTCGTCGATGCTCCCAATTTAAGTCCCAACAATGGGACCTCAAAATTTAATTATGCATTCAAGAGGTGGACCAAAGCAAATTTGGCAATGATGGGATCTATCTATGCCCTGCAAACAAATCCTTTATGCTTGTACCCCTTTTTATTCACTTGGGGAGGTAGTTTCTTGTCACGATATATGTAGGGTTCCAAATATCACACACGTTCTCTTTATTTTACTTAACGCATCTGTGTCTGACACTTTCAAATACATCTTATTTGCATAAATATAACATTTTAATTTTCAAAATTAAGCTTTGCGGCCAACTACATCCGAATTATTATCTCAATTGATAGGTATATTGCTATTTGGACTATAAAGTCCTGGGTTCAAATCCTAATGCATGTGGATTTCGTCTCACTTTATAGTCTGTATTTGTGATTTCTTATTAGATTATTTAACTACACAAAGAAATCGAATATTTCCTAAAAAAAAAAAAACTTTGCGGCCAACTTTTAACTTTTATCTTATGAAAATAAATAACATGATGGAAATAAGCAAATAGGAGTAGGGTTCATAGTATGGCAAAAGTCTTAAATGTGTTTTTAAGAGTTGTGGAAGGACTAGTCACTAGTCAGCAATTGCCCAACTTGACATTTTCTTGAAAGGACATCATTACTTTTGTGTATTATTTTCTTGTCTGTGTGAATCCAAAGTCATGAGATTTATTACTAAAACGATCAGATTGGATCAAAATGCTTTTGTTTAGAGATATGGGTTATACTATAATTAATCAACAGTCTGAAACCATAATGTAGTTTGAGGTACGGCTAAGAAAATTTTGGGAAAAGAGTTTGCAAGTCAAAGCTTTGATCATTTTAAATTGGTTGAAGATATTGTTTTCACCGTCAACTAAGAATATGAAACATTGGTTTGGTGGACTCCTATTCTTAATAAACATAATTATTGTTCCCAGACGTGTAGGCCTCCCTATTAATTTTTTTTTCTTAATTTAGAATGTGAAATATGAATATGTCCACATTTCAGATTGTAATTAGCTGATTAATCTTCATAGTTCTCACAATAGAAAACACAAAAATAAATTTCAGGAAACATGAAAAGAAATCCCCCAATAAATGGATCAAATACCCTTTTTCCCTCTTGGCAGAACATGCAATAAAATGTTGTGAAGCATGCAACATGTGGAAATGACAGTAAAGCACTAGGAAAAATTAGAAATGTTTATTTATTTAAGCATTCATTTCAAAACCATATATTTTAGCCATATAATGGACCCTTTTCGGATTTTATGGTCAAGGCATTCGCAAGAGCCATATTTCTTTATTCAATTGAGTAATTATGATTAATAATAGACATCTGTCGCCAGTTTGATTTGCAAATTGCAATAATTTATTTGTTTGTTTACTTCCGCAGTTCATTTTAGACTTGAAGTCTTTGGGTAGCTCTTACATAAGAAAGCTGATGTGATTAGTGCATTACTATATGTCTATATCTTGAAGAACCCGAAGTTCATAGAATAATGTAAGCATCTGTGTTCTTGATGATCTACAATATTCATCCTTAACAACTTAGAGAAAACTATAAAAGTGTTATTTTCGGACTCGGATTCCAGGTATATCTTTCAAACCCATTTTTAGTGCTGTCTTTCTGAAGAGAGAAGGAGGTTTCTGTAGACCGATTGACACGGAAAACTGGTTGGCCAGCTCAACGAGTGTCGTTTTATCCCTGCCAATTTGTCTGATCGAGTTATAGTAACCAAGCCAAGCATGATATGCTGCTTCTTTGATACTACCATCAATCTTTGTCATTGAAGATTCCAGCTGCAAGAGGATTCCAAGCATTAGAAACATTTTGATGATTGTAGTAAGAGACAACACATGCCCCATTGTTGAAATGATATCAATGCAAACTTTTCAGAGTATGGCATCAATTCTTAGAAAGATCTCTTTAATAAAAGCATTATGAGTTCTTTATTAGCTTAGGTGCAGACCTGTTGTTTGATATTTGGATCCAAATATGGTAAAGAAAGTTTCTCAAGAGGCAAGTCCTTTATTTCATCCAAGAAATACTCTTCCCAGGGTGCAATCAACAAGATACCTTCACCACCCTTGCCTTCCCGTCCTGTTCTTCCTAGGCGGTGTATATACTGCTCTCGATCAGAAGGAATACCCACCTGGTAGAAGGAACACCCACCAATATTATATTTGAAAAGCAACCTTTTTTCAATGGGTGCATGCATATTTATATAAAATTTTTTGTTGCTTAACAAGCTAATGATATACTTGAGATTCAGCTTCTATACAGAACATGATCTCAAATTTCAAAGGTACCTGAATAACCAAAGTCACATCAGGATAATCCATTCCTCGTGATGATACATCAGATGTAACAAGAATTAGTCTCTTAGATTCCCTGAATTCATCAGAGATACGTGTTCGGTAAAGTTGAGGTTTTCTGGAATGGATCTCCCTAACATTCATCTTCATTTCTCGAAGAAGCAAATAGGTGAGTGATGTTACCATCCCGGTAGTGCAGAAAAGAATGACCTGAGTGCTAGAAGAGTTAGGCCTCAATAAAGTTGTGCAACTACCAAATCCAGAGGCTTAAACCACTTTACCTTGTAATCAGGCTCCTCAGATATATGCTTCTTCAAAAGATGGTGAACTATCTGAAAGTGCAATTCATGTGGTGCAACAAGAAGAGATTGCTTAACCTGCACACATCAATGAAAATTCAGCATATAATTGCAGCTACCAATATGCTTGATGCAATTATAAGTAATTATCTCTATTTATACCTTATCATGAGTCTCAACGCAGCCCAGACCCACTGTATCAATGAAGGCATGGTCCCTTTTCAAAACAAGCTGAGATATTCGACGAACCTACATTATCAGGCAAATTTTAGATTCAAGTTAATCCATGCAAGGAAATGTAACTGGCATACAACAAATACAAGCAAAATGAATAATTTGACCTCTTTTGGAATTGTTGCAGAGAAAAGCAAGGACTGCCTCTTTCGGGGCAAACAATCAACAATTTTCTCAACATCTTTCCGAAACCCTAAGTCTAATAAGTGGTCTGCTTCATCAATTATAACCATTTTAAGTCCCATCAAACGCACAGACAATGTTGACTTGTTTTCAACATGATCCAGCAACCTCCCAGGTGTTGCAACAATTATCTGCAAAAAGTTGACCAAGTAATTAGAAAAGGTTCATCTTCTAGCAATAGGATGTAGAAGAATGCTATTACCTGACATGGCTCTGATTCAAGGCGTTTCATATCAACTTTGAAACGTGTTCCTCCAACTAGAGTCTGGACACCTATGCCATCATGATACTTCAGCAGTGCATTTGCTTCAGCAGCTAGCTGACTTGCAAGTTCTCTTGTGGGGCAAAGAATCAGAACAAATATTGGAGGAGCTCGCTGAATAGTTTTACTACTAGCAGCCTTCAAAACTGTTTCAATTGCAGGAAGCTGTTTGTCTTTAACAGAAGAAATTGGAAGAAAGAACAAGAAAACTACAAGTTCATTAATAACAACTCAGGAAAGGTACTGTACCAAAAAAGCTGCAGTTTTCCCTGTGCCAGTTTTAGCTTTGACCAAAACATCTTTGCCTGCTCAACATCAGAATTAGATTCATCACTCGAAATGTTTGACGTGTGTCAAACAAACAGAACTATATGTTCATAAGGATACAGTAGGACTGGCAACAGAGTTTAAGAAAGCATTACCACACAGCAGAATTTATACCTACAAGGACCATGTGACTTTCACTAACCATCTCATGCAAGCACAGAACAATCTAGCCAGGTATATAATGGTGATAATTTGCAATGTTAGTTTTTTGTTTCCCTATCTTTAAGTTCCTATGGTCTGAGTCCTTCATGAAACCACCTTTCTATAAGACCTAATATTGCATCTTCTACACATCCAGTGACCCTGTACATGATGTCAAGTGTTGAGATTCCAAAACATGATATCTTCTGAACAATGTAACAACTTCCACATCAATCAATAGTCAAGCGGACCAAAATATTATACATTAGAGGCAACCAAGGTGAATCATGAACTTACTACCAGAACTAATGTAAAATTGAATATCAGTGCTAGAGTCCACAAGGTTCATGGAATAATTAAGTTGCATAAAAATGATGACACAATCACACAATGGCAAAATAAGCAATAACACACCCTCAAGGCAAACAGAAAGAGTTGCCTCCTGCACTCGAGTCATCTGAACATATCCCGCTGCTGAAAGTGCCTTGACAGTCAATGGGGATATACCACACTCATCAAACCTGTAGAACAAAACCCCATCGGTTTACCAATTTCCTGATCACCACAATAAATGGATACATACATCTATAAATCAAATTCTCTCTAGAGAAAAGAAATAACAAACTATCAATCTAACATCTTAGCTTACCTTTTTTCACTATATATTGTTTCTCCTTCTTCCTTCTTCTTTTCATTTCCAGCCAACTTTTTCATCTCCAACTCCTTTCTAAGTAATTCCACTTGCTCCGAAAAATCAATCTCCTTCTCAAGTTCCTTTAGTGGCACTCTCTTGGTTATCTTCATATCATACTTCCCCAAAGATGCTCTACTCCCCAACTTCCTTACATCCCTCCAACCCTCCACTCCATCTTCCAAATCTAAATCTGATTCATCATCACTGGATGAACTCTCATTCCTCCTAAACTTCTTTCTCTCCAAACCATTCCCACTCTTTTTAAACTTCCTCAGATTCCTTGAGTCTTCCTTTTCGCGTTTACCATCATGATCAAAATGCTTCAAGGAATTATCTTTCAAGACTAAATCAGATTCTCGTTGACTGGAAGAACTCCTAAACCCTCTCTGTTCTACATGTCGCCCAGATTGTTTCAAAGCATCATCATTTGAACCCAAGCCTAATTGAGTCCCACCAAAATAAGTCCTATTTACCCTAAACATGCCTTCACTCAGAACGGAATAACTCCTACTCTTAACGAAATGGTGACCATTTCCGCCACTGAAATTTGCATTTTGTCCACGATTATCAGATATCAATTTCTTCATATCAAGCGGTGAATGGATTGAACCTGACCGTTGATTTCTAGCTGTTTCAGTCAACCGTGGGCGTTCCTGTTCATCTGATTTCAACGGACCATCGTTTTCGTTCCACAAGTCCTCAGCTCCTTCCTTCATGAACCGATCAGCTAGGGCTTTCACGTGGTCGTTCGGGCTCATGGCGCCATGTGTTGTCGAATTTGAACTCGGGTCTTGGTTTCCGGCGATTTTGGCTCGGATTTGAGACCGGATTCTGGCTTGGTAAAGTTGCTTCTCTTGATCGAGGAGTCTTCTCTCCTTCTCCTTGGCCTTTTTCTCGTGGAGGCGCTTCCATTGCCACTTGTTTAGACCGCCAGGGAATGTCCGTGGTCCTCCGCCCATGGGTCGAGTGAATATACGGGTTCGGAGGTGATCCGAGAGGGTTTTAGAACGCTGGAGGAGGACCGTTGAGAACATGGTGATGGTGGTGGGTTTAGGGTTTAAGGAGAAATGGGATTTTGCCGGGTTTTTAAGAGGTGATTGCTCATTTTACTCTCTCCTAATTTTCCTATTACGACGTCGTTTTCTATCATTTGTATTTAACGGCCCAGTTCCATAAGACCCGAAGACTATGGCAAAGACCATTGAACCAACCGAATTCGGTTCGGTTTGTGCTTTTAAACATCAACTAAATCAGGCCCAAAAGCCCAATAAACTGGGTTCAGTTTTAATGCACAAAACAAAATCGTTGAATTTTAAATTAAATGTAATTAAAAATTAAATAATTAAATTTATACAGCTTGAACAAATCACTAGTAGTAGTTTTTCCTTGCATGAATTTCTACCAATGTGGAAGAACTTAAAACAACAAAAAATTTTACATATTGAATTAGGCTTTTTATAAAAGCCTTGTAAACTTCCTAGACCTAGTTCCAATTCCGACCTCCTCAATTCAGAGTTCTTCACTCCTCCATTTTCCTTCAATGGAACAATAACAAAAATCTCAAATCAGTTGAAACTTAGTAAAAAAGACAGAAGATTCTTTAAGAATAGTAATAACTTGAATACTTGATTTTACTAACCAAGAAGGAACTGAACAAAATCAACCCCATTTTTAGACTTTAGACTGGCTCCGAGCAGCATTTCGTCTTGCACAGCATCCCACAAAGTATATAATCGACTGGCATTGGAAAACACAACTATATGAGTTAGCCATCACACGATGAGTGCTGAAACAAAATTTTTGCACACTAAGGTTTTTGCTATCTTTGTTTTGTTGATGGAAGTGGAGGAAAGATATGAACTTAATAAAAAGAATCTTACCAAGACAACGAATAGTGCCAAATTAAAGATTGCAACAACTCTCCATTCAGTTTTCATGTATTGTGCAACTCCAGCCCTAAAAGGTGATTGAACGAAAGTAAATGGCAGTTAGAAATTTGTGTATTTGAATAATGGCGGGATGAATTTTGTGTAATGGAAGAAATGAGACACAGGAAAGTCAAATGCTTACTTGCAAGAATCGCAATTGTAGCATTTCACAGCTCGAGAGTTCTTGTAAAGCTTGCAGTCATTATTGGAACTAACTGGATGAAAACTCAAGTCATAGTATGAAGCATTGACAACAGGATAACCACATCTGTGAATCATTAAATAAATCAAATGGAATAAGCTTCAATAGGTGCTATTGCAGAGAGAGAACCAAAAAAGAAAAAGAAAGATGTATACTCAGAAGGTGGTCGACAGCAACCAGCTTCAATAGGACTCAGTTTTGCCATTTTATACTGCTTCAGAGTCTGAAAATCAGAGTTGAAAACGTTAGAATGGATGTCAAGGAAGCAATGCTGCTTGTGAGTTAAGAAAGTAGACCTTATACTGTTTAGCTAGGTTGTTACAGTCCTCTGATTTCACAAGACAGCTCTTCAATCGCTTCCAATTATCGGTATTATTCAGCTGACAGAAACAAAGAAATGTTAATCATGACTAAACAAAGTAGGTGCTACATAGCCAATCAATTGAAAGCCTTACCTGCTTTAAAAACCATGAACTGTAGTCTTTAAGTTGATACTCCTTGTATCTGATAAGCAAAGAACATTAACAGACAATAGGGTTATACACCAACCTCATTGAACTTATTATGAATTATTGATAAACCATCCACTGGATGAGTATACCAGATTTGGCTCATATTGCACTTTTATAAAACTCGGCACTAAGTGCATGGTGAGAGAGAGAGAAATCACTTAAAGACGGGAAGGAAATACTACAAAGCAAGAATTACCACCCAAATGCGAAAAGTAACGCAATGAGAGAAATTTCCCCTGAAGTGCATATTCCCTTACCTCAAGCCAGACACTCTGTGACCAGATCCATTATTAGTTATAATGAACCTACAAGAAAAGGCATATAATTGTGATTAACTTGAAAGCTCTTATAAAGCAGGGACAGGAAAGCCCTTTAATGATACACACATAGAAAGCATGAGAATGTCTCATTAAAACTTACAGTAGTATACCTTAAAGTTACTGTATTTTA
Source organism: Corchorus olitorius (assembly GCA_001974825.2). Classification (NCBI taxonomy): domain Eukaryota; kingdom Viridiplantae; phylum Streptophyta; class Magnoliopsida; order Malvales; family Malvaceae; genus Corchorus; species Corchorus olitorius. Next base: position 64,226 of record AWUE01022394.1, read on the forward strand.
ATAACTAAGATAGCCTTACAAATTGAGAAGGTATAGAACAGGATTCAGAAGAACACAGCAGTCAGCCCAATATATACTTTCCACTATCAATTGTTGCTTTAGAAGACCAAAGTTGAGATGATAGAATCACAAAAACTAACGAATTAACTATTTCACAGGCAGACCATCTCAAAAAACTGAGCCATCTAGTGCTTTTAGTGGGTTTATCAGGAAATCCCATTTAGGTTATAGCACATCAGACATCCCCATAGCTGGCCCACTAAATCCCTTAAGAACTTTTAGTTTAAATCACATTTAAAAAATTGCAACCTAAGCTAGAAATTGAAATGCGTCCCACTAGTCTCCATGCAACTCTTGACTAAATATGAGAAGGAAAATAACTCCAGTTAAAAATACTTACGCCATCACTGTGAATACAAGGATTGCCACCAGAATGATGAATAACAAGATTAAATACTGCAAGCCAATGAGTCAAGGCTAGTCCAAACAAGAAGATTAAGTAAAAAAAAAAACAGCAGTAAATAGTCTTCATGATACAAACTACAAAGTTATATAAGGATACAATCCACAATAGTATGGTGTTCTTCTTCACTGCCCCCAAGAACCCAATTATTGATCTACAAAATTCAGGGGAAAGAGTTTTAATCTGACTTTCTTCACAAAAGTAGGAATCAGAGTAATCATAAACAATAGAATAATCAAAACTTACACTATAAAAATGAAAGCACCAAGGCCTAAGACTGGGAGAGTCAAGGATTTCCGACACCCATCATGATGAGTGCTCATCCATACCCCAAATATTACAACAGCTATAGCTAAAAGCTGCAAAATAAAAAGTATACAAAACGAGAAAATTAACTTAAAACGAGCAAAATGCTGCTAAATTTGTTTCATTCACTACTATTACAACTAAACTACAGTAGAACCATTGAAATGAGAAATGGGTTACAGCATTTTTCTTTTACAATGAACTAAACAACCAGATCAAAGTTCAAGAATATTGAAGGGAAAGCACCCACCCAAATTTAAAAATACAGTATCAGTATCAATCAAAGGCAACAAAAGGGACAAACCCAACAAGAAAAAGAAAACCTTTCAGTCTAAGAATGACCACAAAGAAGCTGGCATTATGACATATATGAACAAAAAAGAAAAACCCATTTGAGAAAACCCAGTAGAAAACAAGAGCCAAAGGGAAGAATATACCATTGTGATAAAGTTGATCCATCTGATCACAAAATTGCTTGTTCCCATACCCATTTTCACTTTCCTTTTTAATCTCTATATAAACTTTCAAAATCAGTAGCAAACAGAAGGCACCGATTAGGATGGGTTCCAAGACTCTGTGAGTTTTAAAGAATGATTTTTGGAAATAAATATACCATAAAAAGAAAAAAAAATAGAACTTTAGAAGTTTATTGGGGAACTCTGATAATGAAGTGGCACTTGCATTGCAAGAAAAGAGAGAGAAAAGCAAAGCAAGTCGAAAATCAGAGCTTTGCCAAGCTGGGGACAGATGAACCGTGAGGGCTGAAAAGGAAGAAACAAGGGTAGTTTGGTCAAAGGACATGCGCATGTCTCATGTTTTTGTTTCCAATAAAGATAAACAGAAAAAGCAAAGATTGTTTTTCTTATTAGATCATCAGGATTTAGGAACGATTTTATTAGAGTATCTTAAAAACACTTTTTTCTCTTTATCAAGTCAGATTACAACGTTGACGGTTTTAACTTTTCTAAAAATGTAGATTCTCGCCGTAAGACAAGGGTCCACGTCATAACTTCCGTCTTTTTGTCGGGGTCACTTTCGGAATTTCACTGTCGCTCCAAATTTTTTACCCTAATTAACTGTTATTAATTTAATTAATCTCATTTTTGGATCAGAATTCATTTTTGGGAATGTTGATGATTGTGGGTATCTTGCTATCATAAGTCATATAAACAGATAAGAAGTGGGGAAAGAAAAGTGGGTCAATGTGTGATGATAGAAATCAGAAGCAATTAAAACCATCTTTAAGCTGAAACGTAGACTCAAAGGGAAAACTTGTCCCTGCTGCTGTGCTGTGCCGACTTTATTGCCAGTAGGACAATCCAGCAATAACTTGAAAGCTTCGTCACTTGCATTTATCTCATTTCAAACCTAATGTCAACAGAAGAACCTGCTGGACAACTTTATGGACACAAGGAAACAGAAGAAAACAAACTACTCTGAATTAATCTTCAAGGAAGCTAAGCTAGTATAAACCAGGAAGCATTTCATCTCGAAAGATGTTTATGTAAATATATATGTTACAATTAAGGATGACTGTTTGTTAACAGTGCTATCTTTCAGACATCAATCCGATGTTTATGTAAATCGAATGCCGGTATATGAATATAAGTAAATTTATGAGAAAAGAGGATACATCGCTTATGTTTTCTAATGCAGCATGATGTGCTGATACTGATACTGATGCTGATACTTCCCCATTATGGGGCGGTGAATGGACAAAATCCGAACAATCATGCACCCCTACTCTCCACGCTTTTCGTTCTCTCTCTCTTATCGTACTGTCAAAAGTGCCTTTAGGTGATAAAAGTTTTGGTTCCAAACTAGGCGGAGTGGGATACCGATGAGATGAAAAGGAACACAGGTAAGTAAACCAGAAAGTCAGGTCCTTATACCACTCTGTTTGTGCATGATAGAATTGTCGATTTCATCTCTTCTTTATCCAATGTTGCTTCAACAATGACCTGCCGAAACAGACAATTTGCATTCATATTTCCATTACTCACAGCATTTTAGATTATAAAAATAAGGTTGGATTCATTGGAAATATATATATATATATAAATGACTATAAGGGTGAAGTTTTCAGTCAGAAAGGAAACACTGTATCCCGCAAATGAGGTTATGCTGGATACTTGCCAAAGTACAAGATTATAAGAAACTTTACCTCTTGTACTTTGTTATTAGATCGAGCAAGTAGCTTATATTGATTCTCAAACATGGATGCCATATAAACCTGCAGCAAGAGATAAATTGGAAGCAGATAATTCAGAAGTGGAGTTTCTTGAATTACTTGCAAGAAAAGTTTCAAGTGCATGGTTCCATTCTCCCTGTTTCAATCCACAATCTCAATAGACCAGGGTTTGCCAATGGAGCTTCTATTATGAAGATGGCAATGAAATGTAATGAAGCCTAAATTTTGAAAGATAGTAGAACTTCTGGCACCTAAAACATGGCACAGTCGTGAGTCGTGCAGGCCCAGCAGTGATTTAGAATGTTTTAGATAATTTGTAGTCTATAGTCTTCATTCTTTACCATCAGCATAGAGAGTAATCTATTTAATAACTATATTATTGTAATCTTCAGTTAGCTTATGATGATGACTGAGCTATTGTTCAGAATTTTCTCTCTCTCTCTCTCCATTCTCGTTTTTCCCTCTAATTTAGCTTTCCATCCTATTTCTCATATCGCTTCTACACTACAAAGGACTAGCTCACAAACATCAACCTACTATTTAGTTGATTTGTCATAGCCGATACCTGGAATGTTGGAGCTAAACCAGGGCTCAGGAAAAATCGGCCTTTTGAAACTGATTGAACCCCTTCAATCTGCTGCAATTCTTTGATAAGTGATTCTACATCAGGCCACTGTCAAATTTAATATCAGTGTGTCAGGATTATCCATGGAAACATGTAATAGCTAATGGTTGGAGAATTCAGGATAGCATAGAAGATAAGAGGCTTCTGTCACAGAGTACGAACAAACCTCAGAATCTGCTTCTGCTGCTTGTAATCTTCCATCTAAGTTATCACGATCACCAACCACAGACTCCAAGGCCTCAATCAGTGGATCTGGCTGTAATGGGGAAAGAAAATAAAGAGAATTGCCTAGAACCACTAAGGAAAGTTGAAAGGCCTAGGTGCTTGTTAATTACCGTTATCTCCTTCAATGATAAAAAAATACGTTCGAGTGCAAAATCCAATTGGTGAACCTTTGCCTCGACAATCTGAAATCATGAAAATCATCTAAAAATTCAATTTAAGGCATGGAAAGAGTAGGTAGATAAGAAGCTTCGCCTACACATAAATAGCTTCACCAAGTTCAGACATAGACGAAGCACTGAGATGAAATAAAACAAACACAAAAAGCCATGAAGGTCAATAGCTTTTAAATTTGCCAGGTCTTCTATGTCATTCATTCCTTACTGAAAAGAAAATGAGCATGGTTTAATCTGCTGCTGAGCACAATTACCTGACCAACTTTAAAAAATGATGCAGGATCCAAGGTGGCATCCCAAGATACTTCCGTCTGGTGAATCAGAGCAGGAACGTCTTCAACCTAAATTAGTAAGAAAAAAATCACAATTTGCATGAAAAATTACATTGAAGTATCTATAGTCTTATTAAAATTGGTATGATGGTAAGTTCATAAGCAACTAAAAACAACACAAGGCGCACAAATCAACATCTTAATGTTGGCAGACTATATTGTTTCGAGTAACTTCTGTTTCTGAAGAGCCTCAATGATAGTAGTTGATAAGATACAGTAACAACACAGAGAAACCTGTTGTGAGAGATCGTTTACCTCCACAAATATACCAAAATAAGCGATTTTCTTGATGCAGCATTTTACAACATCCCCTACACGAAGCTTGGCCTGCAACAAGAAACAGAAGAAACAGGTTAAGAGCTTCAAAGAGTTACTATTTTGTCAAATTGAGAATATTCATGTTATTTATTTGGGAATGTTCATTCAATTTCTCATTTACTTGAAAAGACAAATTTTAAATGTTAAATTATCAAAATCAATTTTCTGGAATAGTTGTTATTGCTGCGAAGTGTGACCAAACACTAAAGACAGGCAAGAAAACACTTACCATAACATTTCTCTTTTTCTCAAGTAACTCTTCCTTTTCTTTTGGCTTCATAGAAACTATAAGTTTTCTCAACTTTCTGTCAGCCATTAGCACATTTACTTTGAATATCTGCAAGTATTTAACGATATCAATATACAAAATGGAAATAAGGAAGACAATTGTAAACAAACATCAATTTCTTCAAACCTGACCAACAAATGAGGACAAGAATTTAAGCTTCTCTTGATCGTAAATCCTCAAAAGATCTTCCAATTTCATATCAGGTGTAAGTTTTCCCTCAAATTGTTGGTTATTTTCTGAATTTGAATCTGGAGAAGAGTTCTTGCTCACTATGCCAAAACTTCCAATGATTCCTAAATTCTGCTTATAGGCAGATGGGTCTAAGCCCTTCTGTCTCAACCATGACTCGAAAGCTAAGAACTTCCGTTTAGCTGCCAGGTTGCGGTAAGGCAAAAACCCAATCAAAGATCCAAAAGACACCTGTAAAATTGATGTCATAGTCAACAGTCACAAAGAAGTACGTCTTTGCAAACAGACATGACATGATAAAGGGAGAGGGTTCACTTACAACAAAACCTCTTGTGCTAGAGCTTATTAACTCGACCTCTGCCCTTCTTCCATTCTCAAGCAAATCTTCTACTCTGGTCCAATCACTCTCCTACAATTGTATAAGACATCAATAATGGTCACACATCCCTGTATCAAAACTTCAAATGTCCATTGATCACTTAAGTGCAAAAAAGTCCAGTAAGCTGAGCTCACCTCCTGGGGTGATACAGAAGGGAGATCACCAAAATCTTCAGGACTGGCCGGAACATCTTCTGCTCTATTGGAGTTTGATGATTCTCTCGCAGATTGATCTAATCTATAAGAAAGAAATCTGTTAATCACAATTGTCCCAGCTGAAGAAGAAATGCCTCAATTTTAAGAATGAAATTGACACCTTTTTGGCTTCCCTTGCAGTGCAGCATCAATAGAGGGACTAATGCTGGATTCCTCGTTAGAGACCCTATTACTTAGCTCAACTGGCTCCATTCCTTGAAAAACCCAGAAAGATATAAAGTTTTATAATCCAAATTGAAGGATAGGACGAGCTTGTAAAACTGACGTTAGCGTGCCCACCAGAGTGACACTCAAAACAAATCAAGCAAAAATTAAACTAAAAAATAAAAAGAAAACTTCATGAAAATAAGATAATGCATTACCATTTATGGTGTCATCCACTGTCTCAGGTTTCTTAGGCATTGAGCTATCCCCCGCTTCTAATGAATCTTGAAAACTGGTCTCTGTAGCATTAGCTAGCATGTTAGTTTCTACCTCCGCCTCCAATCTTTCACCTTCAGTTTCTAAATCTTCAAGTTGCTCTTCTTTTTCGCCAACCGTTTTGTTGACACTAACCTGTTCAGGCCTATTTAATAATTTTACATCAGCAATTGTACCCTCCACTTCTTTCTCTTTCTTTAGAATAATACCATCAGAACCTTGTTTCTCATCAAGGCTTGTATCAACATTCATTGGTTCAGGTTTCCTCAACAAAGTCATATCACTAAAATGTTCCTTTGCATTTTGATTCATCATTTTGAGTGACAAATTGGGTTTCATCCTAAACCTGGATGGCCTATCTTCTACATCATCTTCATTAATCAAAGTTGGCTTTCTCAAGATAACATTTGGAACCCTACTCTTATTGCCACTATCCATAGGCATAGCATGCCCATCTGAGAAAGTTGTTCTCTTCCTCTCAGATACAACCGGCTTATCATCAGTTTGAAACTTAACTCCCTTCTTAGGAACAGGACGAACTAAATTCAAGCCATCAGAACCTGAGGTAGGCGATTTACCGGTCAAATCAATCTTACTTTTCGCTCCTCTCCTCGGTTCAACATCAAAAGGAAGCTCCTCTACTTCCACTATTTTACCCTTGTTCTTATAAAATGCTTTCTCTATATCAATATAAGATGCTTCAGGGTTTGCTTTTCTACCCATTATCTGAAAACCAAAATGGAACAGAAAAGCTGTAAAAAGCAATTTTTTTCAACATTAAGTAGACAAATAAGGAGAATGAGCAAAAGGGTACCTTTGCAAGGGTGAGTTTGGGGTCTTCACCAAGCAAGCGGCCAAACTTCATCTCCATTTGGTCCCATTTGTCAAACTTCGGCTCTTCTTTCTGCGCAAAAACCTTGAAAAAAACCCTTTTCGAACTTCTTTTCACTCTTAATCTTGATACTGATACAGTAGAGAACAGCGGGAACTTGTTGACGGAGAAGGAAGCAGCAGCGGCAGAAGTAGTGGCGGCGCAAGCAAGACCGTCCATCTGTAATTCGGAAGTAAAAACAAATTCATCAGACGGCGTTGAGTAGCATTGAAATTGAATTTCGCAGCCTGAAATTAAATGAAAATCGAGCTTTGGTTTTGCTGAGGATAAAAACGGCTACTTGGGACCGGAGAGAGAGTGAAGAAGAAACAACAACATTATCAATCATGGCACGTGGCATGAGTGGAGGCCATGTGTGTTAATTTTATATTTTTGAGGCCTCAATTCAATTGGGTAACATCTGGAAAGCCTTTCTGCAGCTCTAAATTGGGCTTAGTTTGGGATCAACCAATTTGGACTCTCTTCTAGATGGTTGCAACTTGCAAGTGTTTATCCCGCTAATAATCGGTTTTAAACTCAGGCCATATTTAGTATACCGGTTCATCGGCCCAATAGAGTCTCAAGGGTAATCTCCGTTTCAATCACTATTCTAATAAAGGTAATTATTTGATACACCGACAGTGTAAATTTTGGACTCCACAAGCGGGTTGTGAAGTTGACACATGTCCATTTTTTGAATTAATTAAGTTTTAAATATTTCAATCTAGTCCCTAGAGGACACATGTCACCCTTCAAGACCCGCTTGTGTAGTCTGTTAAACTCCACCGCCGGTGTATTGTATAATTTGCCTTCTAATAATCTCATTTGTTTAATACCTAATTTGATCTGTACAGTGTAATCTAGTCTGCATAGTATTTAAGTGTCAATCGCACCGTTACCGCTACCGCACCGTTCTACTAAACACATCCTCAATAAAGTAAAGTAAGAATATAAGTTGGATGCCTCTGAAAAATGCATTTGTTTAGAGATATTTAGTTTTGATGCTCTCTATCAGATTAGAATAGGGAATACCTTAGTTAAAAGTAAAAAATGGATAAAAGATTTGATTAATTTGAAACAAACATTTTCAAGTAATGAAAAGGTGAATTGGTCTCAATTGAAAATACAATGCATGTGCCATATTATTATGGTGTAACTCTGAAATCTGATTAGATCAAGATTTACACAAAAAAAAATCCCCTACAAAGAAACAAAATCAACTTTGGTAACCTATCAAATTGGAAAAGAAATTAGAACCAAAGATAAATTGAATTTGCCTGCAAGTGGGAGAACAATATTGTAATAATCTCTTCATGAGTGATGAGACTAAACAAAAAAAACTTGAAACAAGGCCATTTATACAAAAGGCCAATTAAATTAACACCCAAATTCGTCCCTGAAGGTAATTATAACCAAAACATGTGCGCTAGTGCTATGCTATTGGTCTTGAGCAACAGGTTCTTCAGATTGTGCTTCTGTTTCTGCTTCTGCTTCTGCCTCTTGCTTTGTTTCTGAATCAGATTCAGCTTCAGCATCAGAATTATGTTCCGGTGAAGATGCAGCTGAATTTTTCTTCATTGAAGCTGTCTTGGTTAAATGACTGTAGCTTCCCTTTTCCTTGAACAACTGAGCAAAGTGATGCTTGCAGTAGAGAATTCCGTCCAATGCGGCGTAGGAAGATGGTGTCAAGAAGCAACCGCCATGGGAACACCTGAAGCAGTTTTTATGGTAGATTTCTCCTTCCACAGTCACCTGTTTTTTTTGCTCAAATTCATCAGTTTTTTTATTTTTCAGCTTATTAAGAAAAATGGGTCATTATTTCTTAATTCAAAATCAAACCTTTTCTAATGGGTATGCAGTTTTGCTGCAGACTCCACATTTGTCTTGGGTGCCAGAGAAGAAGGATGCAAATCTGCTAGGAGCTTTATTTGCCTGCAAATGTCAAACAAAATGAATAAAATGATAATCAAAATGATCTGGGAATCAAAATGAATCAAATTTGTAGGCAATTGAGTACCATTCCATTTGGATTGTCAGATTTCCCAGCTGAAAAACACCCAAATTAAGAAACCAAAAAAAAAAGTGTAAGTCAATAAGGAAAGATGGAGAGAATTAGTAATTTATTTGAAAAAATAAAAGAAATCCCACTTTGAAATTTCTTTGTGTAACTTCCGGTTTCCTTGAAGAGTTGCTCAAAGTGAGGCTTGCAATATAGAACTCCTTCCATTGAGCAATAGCTGCTCATCTGTAACCCCAAAAATTTTTTTTTTTTAAAATGTGAATAAAATCTTGAAATTCTTGCAAATATGAATCAAAATAGGCAAAAAGATGGATTATGAAGCAAAACAAATTACATACCACAAGGAGACCATGGCAATGGCTGCATTTGAAGCAAGTCTTATGATAAGAAACTCCATCAGCAGACAATAAATCAATAAAATGAACAGTCTTATCACAAGCCTTGCATTTCTCAGTTGTCCCGCTGAATGCCATTTTTGTTCCTGTTGTATATTTTTTCTTTTATGAGTTTAATAAAACCGATCAAACAACAGAAAATCTGGCTGGTTTTTTTGGTTTTTTTGGTGAAGAGACAACGAGTTCAAATGTTCTATCTCAAAAGGTTTTTTTTTTTTTTTTTTTGAGATAGAAACGAACTCAAGATTCAAGAAATTGTTTGTTGCCTGATCTCACACCTTCCTTTCACCGACGTTAAAAAGGTGCATTAAAAGGCCAAAATTGTAAAGAAAATTATAACAAATGGATGAAATGATTCAACGCTAATTAAGGGTACGAAATGAAAGGGTCCATCCCTAACTCTTTGGCACATATAAAATTTCGTGCTCTAAGAATAGAAGTCATGCTTACCCTCCATGGAATGACAGAAAAGCAAGCATTTCTTTTTTCTTTTTTTGACCGAGTTTTTCAAGGATTATCCAAATATTATGAATCAATAGTTTACAACATTAATTATGTGTGGTTGGCATGATTTATTTTTTTAATGACTTGTTCGATATATCTTGATTCCTTTAGCTCGTAGTATTCCATATGACAGAAAAGACCCATAAATTTCTCATAAAAACCTTATATTTTATGTGTAATTATTTGATACATCGGCGGTGTAAATTTTCGACTTTACAAGAGGGTTGTGGAGTTAACACATGTCCAATTTTTTAATTAATTGAGCTTTAAATATTTCAATCTAATCGTGTCACCCTTCATGACCCGTTTGTGTTGATAAAAATCCTCTCCCCCCATTTTTGGTGCCTCACTATGCCTCATGCACCAAATAATGACACGTGTCCTTTTTCAGTTTTTAATGTTATTCCTTGTTTGTCTAGTTAAATTAAATTTTAAATTTTCATTCTAAAACCCTATGGAGAATGTATTAAAATTTAGGACTAACCCTTATATATAATTATTTATTATTAATTTGAGGCTAAACCTGGTTTTAATTGGGATTTTTACTATTTGTTTAAACTAGAAAACAAACAAGGTATAATACTAGGAACACGTGTCATTATTTGGTGGATGGGGCACAATGGGGCACCAAAAATGGAGGGAGAGGATTTTGATCCCCGTTTGTGTAGTCTGTTAAACTCTACTAACGGTGTATTTGTATAATTTGTCATGTTTTATTGCACTGTATTGTTAATACTTAATAGCCTTTTATGGATGAAGATAAATGGATAGTTTTTTCATGAAAAATACAGTAAAGTTGTAGGAAAACAAAAGAGAAAATGAAGAGAAAGCTGATATTAGTTGAATGTTTAAGTACAAGCCATAAATTTTAAAAAATCACTATTGGATTTAGGAAAAAATATTACAGTAATATGTATCCAACATATCTAGACACAGAAACATTGATGTACATAAATTTCAGAATGTTTCATTTACAACCCAACAGAACAGAACAAATTAAATTACATAACTGAATTCCAAGGAAAAAACACTCACTTCTGTTCTTTTTGAATATCAAAGAAATGATGTTAACTGCCGAAACATCCCAGAAATTTCTTTGGTATAAGACCACTTGCTCGAAATTTCGCAGCCGATTCCTCTATCTTGAGACATTCTTCCCCTCTTTTGGCTTCAATCATTGCTCGTTTTTCTTCTGCTTGTTTGTGGATTTCAGCCACTTTGTTTTTCATCTTCTCACCATACTCTGCCTTCTTCTTTTCCAGTTGTTCCTATCAAAACAAACATTTTCATCTTAATTCTTAAATCCAATCAGTAATCTGTAATTTGGCTATTAGGGATTGATCTGATTATATAATTAAAGTTACCTCAATCTTCTTTAGCTCTGCTTCTACAGCAGCTTTTTTGGTATTCTCCCATGATCCAATATCACATATTTTCTTATGTGCCCTGATTTGACATTTTCAGCATCATGAAGATATATGTTGCATTTATTCATTAGTTCATAACTTTATTAATTAGATTTTGTTCCACTAATTTTAGATTACAGTTTTGCAGAATGAAAAATCAAGGAGTACTCTTACTTGTTCTCAACTTTTGCCTTTTCATTTTCCTCCCATGCCTTAACTAAAGCTAGTTTTTTTTCTGTTTCAACTCTTGCAAGCACAGAATCTGAAATAATGATCTGATAATGTCACTTAATTGCATTTACAAATGAACCCATTTTTTGTAAAGGAAGATTTTTAATGAATGAAGCATATATATATATATAGATATACCTCTGTTATTTGGACTTTTCTCTGTAGCTGGTGCTTCAACTTCTGCCATGTTTGAACATTTAAAGAGGTCAGATAATGTCTAAATTCTAAATCATGCAGATGGCTGCCTGCATATCATTTAAACTGAAATTGCGGAAATTTACACTTTTTTTAACCATAATTGCCTGATTAACTACCTACCAATATTTCAATGGGAAAGATTATTAAAGATAAAGAGTGCCATTAGGCACTTGTTAAGCTGATATATATAGAATGAATTTGCCTGGTTCAACATGAAAACAGGGCAAACAAACTGAGTTTTCTAACTTTTCTTCCACCAATTCCAATTATTAGCATTCCATCCAACAACAAATAAGCATACAAGTAAAAGCTTTTTTTCTGTTTTGTGTTAGTATTAATGGCAGAAAACCCATAGAAATGCTGAAGAAAAACAACCTAACCAGACAGCCTGATAATATTTTGTAAGATAGTTAATAAATATTACAGTTTCAGTTCTAATAGTAATATATTTAGAATCAAAGCCAACTCAAGAAATTATCAGTTCGCCCATAGGCATAATCTTGAAGTTATGTTAATGTTTATAGTCGATTAAAACTCACAAAAACTAAGAAATTCTCAACAAGAACAGAATCAGAAGAGTAATCTAAGCAGAGGAAATTTAATAGTGAGATGATCAGAAGAAAAAGAAAAGGCTTAAAAAACAACGAAGAAATCCAAATCTTTCATGTATGAGAGAATGAAAAAACATACTTTCAGGAACTGGAATTAGGCTCTTGTCTTCAGCTTCAAGTTTTGGTTTTGTAGCAGAATCTTTGTCTTCCTTAACAGGTTCCTGCTGCTGCTCCTTGGGTTCAGAGGCTTCCAATTTGCAGGCTTCCTCCTCTCCCATAACGTATTCCTTCAACTTAGCCACAGATATTCACCACCCAAAAACAACAATTCCTTCCTCAAAAATTCTGGTAAATTCTAGACAGATTTCTTAATAAGCAACTGCAAAATTATATATTTGGAAGGAAAACAGAGAAAAATGGTGAAAGAGAAGAAAACTCTATGGAAATGTCAGCTGGAAACTACTAGGTGGTTGTGGTAGGTACAAATAGAAGTTGGGGTATCCTGCCAAATAAGGTGATTGGGTTTCCATATTTCCTTGTTTTATAAAATTTTATTTATAAGCTCCTTTCTTAAAGTAATAAAGATATAACATCACACGATAGTTTTTCAAGTTATATATTTGTAGCTTTGGTGTCGTCACTTACGGAAACAACAAGCAAAAGATACTTATCACACAACATAAGTAAGCAAAAACAGAGTCAAACTGAGTTTTGATTTCTTTGTTCATTATTTCCTCATAGATTTGACTTTATCAATTATATATCTCTTTTGAACTCGATCTTTTTGTTCTTTTCTCAATCTTGGAAGTGAGTTTTGATTGGAAATGGAAATGGGTTCTTGTTATTCCCTCAAACCATTAATTATTAGTTAGTAATAATGCTCTTAAATGACTAAAACTCAAAGCCTTCAGCTCATAATTTAGGTAAGAAAAATACAGCTATTGAAAAAAGGACAGAACATTGAAAGAGGAACTATATATATGCCAACTATGCAAGGATGTTCGACAGATCAGTTCTAAGACAGCGAGGTTGATGGCGAATTGCCCGAATAATTTTGATGTTTTAGAGCCAAATTGTGACCATGCTCGATCGTGCTCCTAAACTTACATTATTAGACAAGCAAAATTTGTTGTACAAATCCAAAATTATGACATTGTTGAAATGAAAATTCGGATTAGAATTCCCTTTTTTCTTCCTTCGGCTTATGTGAATTTCCTTATAATTAACCATCACAAGTGGAGCCACAATTTCCAAACCTATTAATTAAAGGCTTAATATACATTTTGGTCTCTAAATTTGTGAAAATAGATAAATTAGCCCTTGAACTTACATAATTACAAATTACATCCTTAAACTTGTAAAAAAAAAGAGATTAGATTCTGGCAAAAAAAAAACATTTTAGATGAAGTTTTGTTAAATTCCGTTAACAAATTGACAAAAATTGGGCGAATTTTATTAGACTCATGCCAATGTGTTTCTAAAAATGGCTACTTCCGTCAAATTATTAACGGAATTTAACCAATTCATATTCAAAATTTCTTAGCTAATTTGTTCCTTTTTAACAAGTTTATTAGCCAAAATATCTAGTCAAAAAAATAGAAAAAAAAAATTCTCTTTTTGCTTTACCCTGAAATGTCAAATTATAGTATTTGCTTGTATATTGAGAAATTCAATTACCCCAAACTGTAACAACTGACAGCAGCCGGCCAACATTAATAAATAAAATGTAATTAGCAAAATCAATCGATAACTTTCTACGAATGTCGATTTGCTTCCCATATATACTGTGACATCCGACCACATGTCAACTTCTTGTCTGTCCACAATTGTATGTAAGTCTCCAAATTTTGGTTAAGTGAGTTCATGTACTACGAAATTAAAAAAAATGCTCCTTTTTTTATTCTTTTTTTTTTTTTGGCAAAAGTTAGTGTGAATGTAGAATTATTTCCAAGGATGCATCTGAGATGGTACTGATTTTGATCATCCCATCTATTTCCGGGTTGATTTGTGATTAACGAGATTTGTTGAAAATCCATAGAATCCAATTTCCTATGTGCATATCTAGTGGTTAAAGGGAAAAAAAAAATTGTTCAATGGGGGAGCAAAAGGAGGTGGATGATTTGGATTTTCTATTTCTTGCAAGAATCATCACGGTCCCCATTATGTGTCTCTCCCAAGAGGAACAAGCCCATGGTAAATGGGTCAGCTAGAACTTTTTTTTTTCTTTCCTTACTATACAATGAATCCCATTAATTAATTATTATTGAAAACTATAGTATATATGCTAATTGCCTCTAATTAGTCTTAATTTATACCTTATTCTTTGCATTATCCGTTTAATTAGTTTACTTTCCCTTGCACTTGTGACTTGATGACACATTTTGTATATAATATGGCTTTATATAAATATATATTCTGAGTTTCTGACACAAAATTATTCTCTCTCACTAATTAGATCTTCGTTTTCCCATTTTGCTTAAAACTTTTATCTTTTCAAGAGTAATTATATTCTCCATGGATAGATATCTACTAATTAATCTTCTTTAACTGTTAATAAATTATATTATCCAAAACAAATCCGACTTAACCGACCACGGAATACTTTTGACTTGTGGAGTTTGGATTCGATACAAGTGTATGTACAGATCCTGATCAACGTGTTCACATCAATATTTTTACTCTTTAACTTTATTTAATTTGATTTGATTTGATTAATTACGTCCTGCCACGAATAATTAAGCATTCATCTGATTGTTTGGATGCTGCGATAGAGCCAATATGGTCAAGAGCCTGTAATAAGCTGGTTTTTTGCTGAAAAAGTATGCACCACAACCACACAATTGTATAATAACAACACCACAAGAGGTTATTATGTTATTTTGATACTTTTTTGTTTTCAAATTTCAATATCGTGAAAGGAGCTTAATGCCTGAGTTTCTTTATTTGAAGCTTGATGTAATTATACTTATGATGATTTATAACAAAATTTTTAATGGTAAAAAACATGAATTGAAAGAGTTAAGAGTGTTCATCCGGATCATGAGTTCTATTATATTTGGATCATGAGATTCTTTAAGTACTTTTACCTAATGTGACTAGGGGTGGACCTATATAGAGATGAGGGTGGGCCCATGCCCACCCTCAATTTATGAAACTTTTCCATTTTATGTGTAATTTTGGACAGTGCCCATCCCAATTTGACCAAGTGTATCTACTCTTAATTGATTAATTTATCGTGTTCACTCTCAATTTATGAAACTCTTCCATTTTATGCGTAATTTTGGACAGTGCCCACTCCAATTTGACCAAATGTATCTACCCTTAATTGATTAATTTATCATTGTGCCCTTAAATCATAGTTTACACGTCATTAAAAATATTTGTTGTATATGTATAGAAGATACCGTGTTCATGTTAAAAAAAAATTCTAGATCTGCTACTAATGTGGCTTTAGTTTATTTGGTTGTATGATAGGTAGGTTATTTAAGATTAGTTTATTTTGGTAATGAGATTTTGATTGTATTTGAAGGAGGGAAAAAAAAAAGCCACGAGAGCCATGGCCCCCTTGATAGCTCCATTCCATCCTTGTGTGGAATTTTGGAGTGAGCATAAACGAAGCAGAGCTTCAATTAGGTACAGTATCTAGGAATTTTATAGACTATAGTCAGCACTTAGCACTAGAATTTAATACTAATAACTTTGTTTCCTTAAACATTTAAATTCAAATTTAAAATAAAATACTGTAATGAAGCAGGGCCAATATATATATGGACAAAAACTAATATTGGCCTGGGTGCAGCATTTCAGTAACACTTGTCACGCTATATGAATATTCCTAAAAGAGAAAACACTTGTCACACTGTCACATGCATGCCTTCTTTCAGCTCTGTTTCAGTACTATTCTGTATTTCT